>WURT03000002.1:931844-947891 GCA_009936505.3 Holothuria glaberrima | reverse complement strand
ATGGACTCAATACAGATGCAGTCTGAGGAGATTATTAACATGACTTGATGTACAAATCAACCAGCAAGCTTTGTTGTGTTTATTTACAAGACAATAAAGACATAATACTGGCAAAGAGTCGAATGCAAAAGAGGAAAGGTATAAAACACACATACAAAACAACTTCTACCAGGGCATCTTAACATCAAATGTTACACAGATCAAACAACAACCCCTTCTTCCAGGATGAAAAGACTTCAAATTCAGTTTTTGAGACAAAAAGGAAATATCACAAAAACGAAGCTTGTTGACTTTTTTGTTTTTTGCTTTCTAAAAACGAAAATGACTAAAACCCACCCACATAGCAATATTATCTTTTTCTACATGGGTATTCATTCCTACCTGGATTGCTGGCTCATGGGCAGTGATCTCTGCTTCTAGACGTTTGTGTTTCTTTCTCAAGTTCTGGACTCCGGTCAGCTCTCGTCCAAAGTCATCAGACATTGTCAACAGTTTCTTCTCCCTTCACATAAAATAAACATGTTAGCTGTTTGGTTAGGTTGGTAAACATATACTAGCACATATGGAGTTTATAGAGGAATTTATAATGTAAGGTACCAATAATAAGAGGACTTGCATCTTACTTATATTTGGAGAGGCTGAGTACAAATGATGCTTTGAAGGGTCAAGTTCTCATCTACTAGTATAAAGCTGTACAAACTCTTGTAACCAGGTTCATGAGGTGAAGCATTCTATTATCAAGTTCGGTGCTCACCTACCACGTATGGCATTGCAGAAACTACTGTACTAGGTATCTTTGATGGAGTACTCAATTATCAAAAGCTAAGTACTCATCCACTAGGTATGACATGGCAAACCTGTTCACTAGGTGTAGCAGGTAAGCACTCAATTACCAAGGTTGGTTCTCATCTACTAGGTATGGTACTGCAGAAGCTACTGTGCAAGGTATCATAGATGGATTATTCAATTGGCAATAGCTGAGTACTCATCCATTAGGTATGACATGACAAACTCTTTCACCAGGTATAGCAGGTGGGGGACTCAATTACCAAGTTGGGTGCTTTACCAGGTATGGTATTGCAGAAACTACTGTACTAGGTACCATAGCGGGAGTACTCAGTATCAAAAGCTGAGTGCTCATCCACTAGGTATAATAAGACATTAACTCTTTCACCACGTATAGCAGGTGGAGGACTCAACAACTAAGTTGGGTACTCATCCACTAGATAGAGTATTGCAGAAACCCTTGCACTAGGTATCGATAGTTGGACTACTCAGTTATCACTGATTAGGTGCAAATCTACCCAGTATGGTGATGCATCTTGTACCAAGTATCAACAGGTGTTGAAGTCTCTTACAAATATTAAATTACTCATGTACTATGCATGGTGTTAGAAAGACCATGGACAATCCATCATTTCAAACAGCCATAATGAGTAAGTTCAGAAAATTTCTCAACATACTTGATCCAAGCCTCCTCATCTTCAATATCTCGGAAGAAAGCAAAGATGCGATGGGATTCATCCAGCTTAGTACGTCTGACGACACAGAGTTCAGTGATCCTGTGCACAGAAAGAACTTGGTTATCAGTAAATTGAATAAGAGAATCACATTATGAGCTTTTTTATGTCATTTTACCTCCAAATATAATTTTATTTTATTACTTAATACCCAACTAGGGTTATCTGCCCTATTTTTGGTCATGCCAGCTGAAAGCATTTTCAAATACAGAAATTATTTCAAAAATAAATTTTGTTCCTCACATTGTATTACTTGTTTCAACCAGTGAGGGTGTCAACACCCTTGCATGCTTATTGCTATACAACCTTAAGATTTATTTTCAAGGCAAAGCAGAGCAAGAAAGCATATTACGTGGCGTGTAACATCACTGTAGCGATCTGAAATTTCGAAAGCATTCTGATCTCCACTTTAATGAGGTAGTCAGAAAAATAATGAATTTATTGTTTCTTCAAATATTGGTCTCCTTCAATCCAAGATGTCTAATTACTCTTGCAGAATATCAGATAAGGAGACATCATATGCCAAATTCTAAGTTTTGTTTCCTTTGGTTTCTTTACCATAGAATAACAACATAATCATAACAATTTTATTCTCCACAGATTCCCACAAACAATATTATTATGAGAAAAGTGTTGAAATGGTGTGGAATCCTTCCATGCTAGTTTAAAATCCATATTTTTGGGTGAAACAATATTTATACCTTAACCAATTTAAATGTCTGAATGAAATAAAATGTAAGCCAGCAAATTCTTATGATAAGTGGATGTAGTACCTGAGATGGACAGTTTAACTAACAATAATGATCACTTATCTGACCAAGCCTTCAGAAGAAAATAAAGCACCAACAAAATTGACATTAAGAAAAACATATCAAAAACATGTGAGCCCCAGGGGTTTGTTGGGAATCCCAATTATGGCACAAAATTTCATAAAAAAAGAAAAGAAAATGGCAAGCACTGAGCATGTCTCGCAATATAATTAATGAAATAAAAGCAGAAGTATGCAAAATCTCATGTTAGACTGGGTGGCTAGAGGGCACAACTGACTCTGCTCGCCGGGAGAACATGTTTATTAGCAAGCCAACTCTAATCTTTCGTTAAGTAAAGAGGTGATATGATTCAGGTTTTTAAAATTGTTTCAGGTATGTACGACAGAAATGTTACTGAAGGTTTTCTCAAGTTTAGTACAATTACTCATACCCCTGGTCACAGTCAGAAGTTACCCAAAGAGTTTGTAGACTCAACATAAGGAAATTAGTTTTGTCAGTACAGTTGTCAGTATTTGGAATGGCCTACTTGAGAGTTTCACCACTACTGTCATTCAGTTTGAGTTAGTCAGTTAGATGAGGTTTTATGGCCCACTTCAGTTTGAGGCGGCTTTGGATAGGTTTTGAGCTGCCATGAGATGTATTACTACAAGGCAGGTTTTGCGCGAGTTCTTTCTGACAGTCGCCCAAACCTCTTGATTACTGGTACAGATGGCGATGGTGAAGTTCAAGGAGATGCGAAAATAGAGTTCACCAGAGCTGTGTTCACTGAGGTTCCTAAGGTAAGCCTATGCCAAGTGAAAAGAAACCTGGAGCATGCAGAAAAGACCTCCATGCCTTGGACATGATTTAAGCTAATGCAGCTGGGAAACATATTTGTGCTGGGCAGCATAATCCACTCTGCCACCCATGTATCCATTCACAAAGCAAGTTTTATTTCATTTTTACAGGGTGCAAAGCATACTTTTTCTTGGGAGGGGGGGAGGCATTTTTGTCCTTTCAAAGAAAACAGAAATGACAAAGATTGAAGCAACAACACCAATAGAAACCAGCTGCACATTTCTTCTGTAGCTTGATGTACACAAATTTACCACACAGTTGACACACAGTGAATTGTGATATTCTCCACCCATTAAATAGATGCTATTTTTTGTACAAAATTCATCACGACTGCAATACAAGAAGGACAAAGTCTGTAAGCATTCATTAGCGGTCTGTAAGCTACTTTCAAAAAGTACAGCTCTCTCTTAAAAGGAATGAAAGCATTTTTAATTTCTTTTGGCATGAGGTGAATTCAATTGACTGAGGACAGGATGACATTTCAATGTTTATGACAAAGAAAACTAAATTTGAGAAGAACAGTTTTGATTGAAATTAAATCTATCTTTTGAGTGTACAAAAAGCATTGAATCCTTTTTCTTTTTTAATTTTTTTTCTGACACAATTTGCATTCATGATGGTTTTCAAAAAAGCTCTGTCACCTTTTGTGACCTTCTTTCAAATCTGAACACCATCTGTAAGATAGAAGTCATTTTCAACATGCACAGTTAAAACAAGAAACAACAAAATCATGCAGGCATAACTCTGAGGAGTTGGTTAGAATTAAAAGCAAGAAACACATGAATGCTGGCAGTGTTTTTGAAAGGACACAGCACATCTAATTTCCACACAATTTATTGCCCACTTTTCAATGGAAATCTTAATTTTTTATACCTACATGTCAGATGAGAACAGGAATAAAAACAATTTGTGGAACCACAAAGTTTTAGAGGTTAAATAATGACAGGAGTAAAAATAAAAATTCAAATACAAACACACAAAGCAGAAACTGCTAAAGATCATACAACCAGATAAGACCAAGAGTACTCAGTGCTCAAGAAACATGTTAAACAACTTTTCATGTTACTAAATTCTCCAAAAAGATTGAACCAAATCATACTTACTTTGTGTATCGGACACTGATGGTAATCTTGGTCTCTTTGATTACTTCAGGGTTGAAATGTCCAGCTTCGATAAATTGGTCAGCTTGGGCATTCAAATCATTTATTCTGTCCTGAGAATCAAAAATAGGTACACGTTTGTAGAAAGTGGTCCCAATGCCCACAGATTGTCACACAATTATTTTTTAAAAACTTTAGATCATTGCCATGGTGACTGATCAAAAAGAATATGACAGGTATTCTCTAAGTATCATGCCTGAAATTTTAAATTAAGCCTCATTGACTATTCAGTGAGATTTCTTGCTCTCTAACCTTATTCTCCTGTTATTCCCCAAACAAGATAAAACACATAATAATTACTTTAACAATCCCTCCCCCTTCCCCCTCCCTACCCTTCAAAATGCAGGTGGGCCACCACTGTGCTATAGTGCATGTGAATAATTTACACAATCTCCTTCATGGCTTTTAACACCTAACCTAAGATATAGATTTCTCCCATTCAAACCATTGACATTTTTATTCAATGAATCCAGTCCATTCTGTGATCACTAAAACAACGTAAAAGATTCTTTCCTTACCTCATGGGCTTTGACATCATCCTCTACCAGAGCATGTTTCTTCAGAAGATTCTGAACTGAGGCCAAATCTCGGCCAATATCTTCAGAGGCCAGGGTGTTCTCCATCTGTTAGTAGAAAAGAGATCATTTTTAAGTTTGAAACCAAAAAGCTTTCCAAAAGAGTTACCCAAATTTTTTTTTCAAAAGGTTAATACGGTTAAAAAAAAATAGGTTAATAATCCCTTTCAAAGGCACTATTTGGTGCAAAAAAAATTGAAAACCAAACAAAAATAAAAATTCTAAACTTCCTTGATACTTCCCAAAGATTTTCCTGATTAACTGTCAAGATTCCAGGAAAATTATTTTGACCTTTCTCTGATTTGACATATCAAAAACTTTGCCATAGCGGATCATCCAATGGGAATGCCACTGACATATGAGACAAACTATGACAGACTGGCCACTTTCCCCTTTGGCCCAATAAACTTCCCTGATTTTCTCTTGACTGGAAAAAGAAGAAATCACAACCAGGGTTTTCCCTACTTTCCTGGATGGCTGGTAAACCTGTTTTACTGGGCAGACATTTCTCATTCTCCCAACTAAGTTACTCCATGCTTCTTCCAAAACTGTCTTAAGTTCCTCCTTGTGAAAAAACAAACCCAGTTAATTGCTAAAAGCCATAATCTGGTGAGTACACGAAGCCCTAATGTGTACTGAGAACACTCTCTCTGCACTGTGAAATGTGAGCTACTCTGCACCTTTTGAATTTTCCAACTTTAATGTCAATCAAATAGCAATCACCAATTGAGAATTTGGAGATCTCCCAACCACAAATGTACTTTGGGGTGATGAGTGTCTGTCTCAGTTCCAGTGACAACACATTTCACAGTATCCTACATCAAGTTCTCTCTTCACACCAGAAAAAGAAAATAAATAAAAGAAAGAGACTAGAAATACTACAAAAAATGAAAATTTTAGCCATACCTCTCCAAGCCAGAATTCAATGTCTTTGACACTAATGTTGAAAGTTTGCTGTTTGTTGGCTTCTTTGAGCTTGAGGGACTTAGTGGCAGATTCTTTAGTCAGGTACTCCCATTGATCACCGATACTCACAATGCGGGCCTGTACGGCATCCTCAGTACCAGCACACTGGTGGTTATCAATCAATCCTATAGGACAGGAAAACAGTTAAAATTAAGCCTTGAGAATATTTAAAGCTTACTTCAACCATACTTAAGATATCTACCCTCTGCAAAATCAGTAACAGTTTCTCACCCCACTTTCAACATTGAGGAAAAGCTGATTTATAACATATAACACATAAGTATCAGTATCACTCTCATGAAAACAATCGCTAACCAGCAAAACAACTTGCCACGATTATAACTCTGACTCTTCATATTTCAAATATCTTTATGATATTGCTCCACAGACTTTTACATGTATAGATGAAATGGTTTCAATCTCCCCCAACAACTTTTTAGTTATCAAGTCTCCACAGCAACCACTTTGCTGTTCCCTCCCCTCCCCACCCCTCCCACCTCCCTCATCATCCCCCAACTGGCAGGTATTCTTCCTTTGTCCCACAGCCATGATTGCCTAGATTCTCTCAGCATGAACAATTACCTCCTCAAATCATTCGTGTTTCTGGTGTTTGCTGCAGATATTGCTTGGATGCCCAACACTTAACACATCCTTCCTCAACCACTTCCCCTCCTACACCCTCTCCCAAATGATAGGTATTCTTACTTTGTCCCACAGCCATGATAGCCTAGATTCTCTCAGCCATAGCAACAACCTCCTCAATAAACTTGTTTCTGGTGTCTGTTGTGGATGTTGCTCCAATACCCCACACTTGTTTATCCCTCCCCAACCACCACCCCTCCTCCACCCTCTTCCAAATGATAGGTATTCTTACTTTGTCCCACAGCCATGATAGCCTGGATTCTCTCAGCATTAGCAGCAACCTCTGCCTCAAAGGCCTGGTGTTTCTGGTGTTTACTCTGGATGTTGCTGGGGTCCAGGTATGATTCATCTGTAGCTACCTGGATCTTCTCCATAATCCATGTCTCTACCTCATCAGCATCTCGACTGAATTGTTGCAGGGTGTGAGACTCTCCCAGCTTAGAACGCTTCTCGATCAGGGCTTCCTTCAACTTCTGCCATCTTTGAAAGTAAGAAAAAAAATTCTAATTTGATTTTTTTCTTTTCAACCTTTTGAATTATTCTACTGTTGGAAAACTGTTAAGCCATTTTTATGAGAATGAGCAGAAGTGATAATGCTAAAATTACACTTACTTGGACATCAGTAGGCAAGAACAGACGACCTTCATTTATAAGGAGAGCTAATGGTTACTCCCCTTAAATTTACAAAACTGGCCAAAGGGAAGCAGTAAATCACTTTCTTCAAAACCACCTGACATTGTTCACGTGACGCCTGGATGAGCTCAAAAGCTCCACTCACCTGGCCAACACTTCATCTTTCTTTTCAGAGATGTATGGTGCATCATAGTGGTCAGCATTGACCAACTGGTCAGCAAATGATGCCAGGGCATTAATCTTCTGTTCTTGCTGGGCAATGGCTTTGTCAAAGTCCTCATGTTTCTTGATAAGGGCTTCCACACTGTCCAGATTCTCAGTCACCTCCTCACTGGCCAGGTAGGCTTCACGGGCTGCCATCCAGCTCTCGGCTTGTTCACAGTCCCTCAGGAACAACTGCAATTCCTGGCACTGATCTAACTTGACACGACGAGCATTCCAGGCTCTGCCAAAAAAGGGTGAGGGACAATCATTAAAACTCTTACACTGTCACATTAGTTCAAATGAGAAAATCGTTTACAGAAGACTTAGGGGACAGTTGTTCCATTACACTATGCTTCTGAATCACTTGAAAAGCTATATGAACATCATACTTGTTTATATTCTCCAGAATTTTGATTTAGGGGTAGTCTCTTCTCACATAGAGATACCCTCCCATACTTTGCTTCCAGCCTGCCCCTTTTCCTTCACTCCATACTGTTCTTGATTGCTTATCGATTGATTGATTGATTGATTAAACTGATCAATATCATTTAACCAAAGAATAGACTTCTTCATAGTGTATTTTGAATGAACAATGATGTTCATTTGCACTGAAGAAAATAAAGAAAAGAGAAATTTTCTACTCACCTGTCAAGGGCATCCTTTTCCTTGGAGAGATCATCTAGTTTCTCCTGAATGTCTGGAGATGCATAATGATTATTCATGATCAGTTGATTTCCAAAGGCCTCAAAAGCCTGGAAGGTGCCTGCTTTAGCCTCCATCTCTGTATGAAGCTCCTGGAAGAAAAGGTCAGAGGGTAGGAGAATGAACTTAACAAATTAGAATGATTGCAACAAAAGTTTACTCATTATGATACCAATGCGACTTGGACGTTTAGCAATTTTCAATGAAACTTTTGATGACACAAAAGCCTTGGCAAAGATAATAGTATACACTGTTTGATCTTTTCTGAAATTTTTTTTTGAATTTCTGTTCTTATCTTCTATTTACATCAATGCTGTTCAGATTTTTAGTGAGTACATCCTCATAGGTTTGCCCAATTGTCTGTACTTGTACTCATACTTGTTATCACAGATTTTGAAAGCTCTGCATAGGTACTAATGCAAAATTTTGTACTTGTACTCTTGGAAAAGAATGTACTTGTAATCACAACACAGACACTGCCCTTGTGCTTGTACTCATAACGTTGTACTCACACTACAAGTCTGCTGCTGTTAGCAACAACTTTGATAGTCATTACTGAATTTTCTTTCAACATTTTTTCAATTTTTTCAAAATTTTCATATATAAAATAAAAATTATATCAATTTTCCCCAGAGCAGTACCACTCACAGTTACCAGTTACCAAGAATACCTACCCTGTGTCTGTCCAGCAATGCCTCAGCTCCAGTGACATCCTTAGCCAACTCATCACTGGATACAAGGACCATCATGCCATTCACCCATGTCTTGAGGTCTCTGTAATCACTCAGGAACCGCTGCAGGTCATGGGAGTCCACCAATTTGTCACGTCTCCCATTGGCCTAATAAACAAATGTGGAGAGGGGAAAGTGTTACAAAGAGGTCATTTTTTCACTGAAATCCAGGCATGTAGTGAGTGTGTACTCATACTGCACTTTTGCATACTTTTCTGTACTTGTACTCATGAGAAATGTTTTGTACTTATAACTGTACTCACAAAATTATAAAAGTTAGGCATTGCTGCCCAACTTACACTGGATTGCAGACTAGTAGTGAGAATGCACTCATACTCACACTTTCCAGGATTTGTACTCATGAGAATTGTTTTGTACTTGTAATTGTGCTCAAAAAATTATGAAAGTTAGGCATTTCTGCCAAAGTTCATTTAACTACAGACCAGTAGTGAGAATGTGCACATACAACTAATGCTTTTGCACACATTCCAGTTTTCGTACTCATAATATTCAATTTCTACTGATACTTGTACTCACAGATTTTAAAAGTTAAGTACTGGTTCACATGCAAAATTTTGAACTCATCAATGTGAAAAAAAGGTGTGAACTACTACTTGTATTAACAAGTTGTACTCACAACCACAGATAAAACACCTGTACTTGTACTTATGACATGGCACTCACACACTCAGTCTTTTAAGGAGTGCAAAGATTGTAAAGTTCAAACAAGTAGAATAGCTAAGGGGGTGACCCCTTGGGAAGTGGTGTTGGTGATGTTGTAAGGAAGGGGCTTGTTTGAAGGGAAAGGAAACAAACTACTCGTTCTGCAGAAAATACAAACTGGAAAAAATGTAAGAATTTTCATCCCACCTTGGTGACTACACATTTTAAGCGTGTGCAAATTATATTTTAGACTGTAAATTAGATTGTCAATAAGAGATACAGAGGTCGTTGATAAGCATACCCGATCTTGGAGTTTATGCCAGGCTTCGTCAATCTCGGCTTTCTTGGCACGGATTGGTTCCTCAGAGTCTGGGTGTGTCTCACAAAGGCGATCTGCTGTCTCATCCAAGTTTTGGACCTGTCAGAAAAGGTATTTACAAAACTGAGTCTTTTACAGAAAAATAACAATAACAAAACAAGATTGTTTTTTCTAAAATAGTTCAATAAATTTGAAAAAGAAAATGTCACATTAATGCCCAATAATATCATTTTTGCCTGTTAAAAGCTGCATGGATGGACCATGAAGAAAGAAAGGAAGGTAGTATACTTGGACCATTCTCCCAAATTTCTCTCCCTGAAACTACAACAAATGGACATCATAATGCATCCTTGAGAAAGCAAGCCAAAGTGACACATAAGCCATCTCTGCCACTCCCCTTTCAAATCTTTCATATTTATATTTGAATTATTAGATTTTAACCTTTGATATACTCACTATACATTTAATGCCTAAAAGTCTGTATTTATTCTTGATTCTGTACCTGTAATTTGTTAAAGTTCAAGTTCCTTTTTCTTAATCCTCTATTCTTTGACTTTTTGTCTTTCTTCCACCTTTTTCACTCTTATATAGACCTTTGGTTACATTTGTAGATGTTGTGCATTTTAAAAATAGATTTAGTATTCATTATTATTAAATGCAGAATATCAAACAACACAATTTTCAATTGTACCAAACGGCAACTGTAGACAGAACCCACTTACCTGTTTGTCCAATGCATTCAGGTCTCTCTCCAGGCCTTGGTGCTTACGTTGGAGAGCTTGCACTTTGTGGAGATCGTTACCAAGATCATCTGTGTTGAGGGCAGCATTCTTCTCATCAATCCAGTCCTTAGTTTCATCAGCATCCCTGTAGGAAAATGTGATAACGTCATAAAAATACTGCTCCTGTTTTTTATTTCAATGACTGCATTTAAAATGTGAAACATGAGGGAAACTTGAGTCGAAAAATGTTGGCTCGAGTCCTACTCAGTCAATTTTTCTGCAAGAAAGTTTAGAACCACCTCTCAAAACATCCTGCAATAAGAGCAATTTTCTATTTAAAGAACTTCGAGTATTCTTCCAAATATCATAAAATGACCCCTTTTCACCATTTTTAGATCTGAAACATTGAAATCCTGCATCTTAATTTTATTGCCTCCTGAGAGTGTGAGTGGATTAGTACCCAAACAAAGAATAAAACAAATAATCAAGCTGGAGTGTTTTGGTCTTACCTGAAGAAACGTTGGACTTCATGAGCCGTACCCAGACTGTCAGCACGATCTTCGGCAGCTTTTTGCAAACCATTCCAGCGGTTGTTGAGTTCCTATTAGGAAAGACAATTGAACGAATTACGATGAAAGTGCAAGTCATCAGGAGATGAGAATACAAACATAAAGTCCAACTAAAGGCACTACCCACATGATAAAAGAACTTTGCATGTGCATAACATCTGACGACTTTAAGTCAGTGCTATTTGTACGACCCAGATCATCATACATTTTTAAGGCTAAGCCCTGATTCTATACAAAATATCTACCCACTCCCCCCCTCCCCCTCCAAAATAAAAAGGTAAGTTGGTTAGTTAACTGGTTTGACAGGGAAGCGGGTGTATGCAGCTCACAACAGAATTAACCTTCTGGGGAACTGAATCTGATGTCAAGCTGTACCATGTGAGAGGTAAGCACAGGTACCCCAAGAAATGTCCAGGTACCTTGGGCACCATTTGAACTCACAAGCTTGGCAAACATACCAATGGATGGCAGCTTAAAACACTCTGCCGCCTATGGACCCATATTATTCACAACATAGAAAAGGTTATGTTTATAGCTGGCATGAGCCTCAAGATGTTTTTATTTTCTCATGCTGATCAATAAACAAAGGTTAATGGTGATGATGGTGCTTCACTTACGTCAATTTTCTCCAAAACAGCTTGAGCCTCTGGAGTTTGATCCACGGTGATGTCATCTTGCAGGGTGCGATTTATCTCCAGGAGACGACCTTCGTTAGCCTTCAAGTCCTACAAGGAAAGTACAAAGCCAAACACTTGAGTGGAAATTTCTCCTGAAATGATTTTTTTAGCAGTAACAAACTTTTGTTACCATCTGGGGATCATGGGTACCAAACTAACATGGTTAAAATCTACAGGAATTAAGAGTAATAAGTCTCTTTATGCATAACAACCTTCATCATTTACTTTTTCAAGCCATGCATTGTTGGGCTTATGCAGGTTACTTTATTCTAACACAGTCTTGACTGAGAGCTGAGTAACGACTAACTTTCCACACAGTAGTGAAGTTTTCGTTTTTGTCAAAATCTTGCACAAAATGGGCTGTGAAAGGTTTGCATTTGTTTTCTTTTGGTTGGGTATTGTATAAACACCAGTTTTAAAAGGTTTCCTTTAATTGACACTGGCAATCAGACAAGCATCTCACCTATAGAAAAGTCTATGGCATAGGTTGGTCTGTTACTAATAAAGCTAATACAAGACTTCAAATCTGCTGCTGTACATGTAAGTGGCACTGTTTATGTCACTGCAATAAATATAAGTTGGACCTCCAACTACATTCAGAGGCTGCAGGTACTCCCAAGGCGGCAGGAATCTGACTCCAAAATATTGGAGATGTCAAAACCTTACCATCACCTAGATATCCCAAATCACTATCTGACCCATGGATGACATTTCATTTAAAATTTTTACCACAAAAACTTGCGGTAGTAAAGTAAGAAATGTATCCCGAGTCAGCCCTCCTGAGAATAAAATCCACTGTTTGTGACTTTCTCTTCTCAACTGTGTTTAAAATGCTAAAGGCACTATGCCTGCCTGTGTCAGTACTTATTTTACAATTTTCACCTTTTCTTCAACAGTACTCATTTTTTACATTTTCTTTTTCACTTTTCCTTCAAAACAGAATTTAAAGACATATCAAGGGTCATTAAACCTTCCATACTGTGTCCAGACATATCTCTCACCGAGTCTAACATTTACATCAAAATGACAAAAAATTACCTTCTGGAAATCATCAAATTTCTTCTGCAAGACTTCAACTTGTTCCAAGTCATCACCAAACTCTTCTGCCTGTGCAACTGCTTCCTGTGTCAAAAACAAATTATCGAACATCTTTTTTGATACACATCTGGCCTTAAAATGTTTCCTTCTACAGTGTAATTTTTAGAAAGATCTGTGAATAACAACTGAACAAGGGGTCAAAGAGTGAAAAAAAATTACAGCATCACATCACATCACAGTTTGCTGATCCATTTCCCAGCAATTGCACTGCAAAATACAAAATTTGTATTACACAACTGATGAGACTCTATAATGCATTCCTGTAAATATGCCCTGACCAACACAGCTAACCAGTTTGATATTCCAATGGGAAATTTTAATCTCTGGAACTGACTGTTATCTCAACCGTCCAAAAAAATTGTTATTTCTAGCACTGAAAAAGGTCACGGAAATTAGCAGTATTTCCACATTTCAGAAAATATCTACCTAATTGCACCAATAAATTTCAAGCAACCCAGTGACTTTTTCCTAAAGCTGGCAGGTTTCAACAGCTTTTTATGAAGCATAATTACTGCAGGGTATAAATAACAATTTTGGCCTTACTGATCCTTGGAAATTTCTCCATATTGTCAAAATTTCCTGAGATAATTTCCATTTCAGTGGAAATACTGGAAGTAGATTTTTACAATGATTAATATGGGATAACTTTCTAAGATGGACCACATGTACAGAGGCAACAGGCTTTTAAGGAATTTCGCAGTGCCAGTGGAGTATTCCATTGACATGTTGGTAAAAAGTGCAATGTTTATTAAACTCTTTTATCTGACCTTGTCTTTAATCCACTGAATGAGGTCATTAGCTTCACGAATGAGAGCATAGCGTTTCACAGCTTCCTCCAATTTCTTCTGTCTGTCATCACCAGCATCTTTCAACTTGTCATATCTGAAGGAAAATAAAATACATTTCTATGTTTTGATTTCCACTTATACTTAGCTCTGAATGAAATTATCCTTTTTTAAATGCAAGAATTTCTCATAACGAAACTCCCAGAACTTCTCAATTTTTCAACTTTTGATAGAAACAGACTGGACTGGCAATTTCAATTTCCTCTCCCCCAAACCAGCCCCTAAACTGTCAATTTTGTTTTCTTCCCCCCCTACCCCCAAACCAGCCCCATTATAGAACTTCCAGAGGTATTACATACTGAACATGTAAGAATCTCTTGGAAACATTTAAATCACCACTACCTTGAACCCTGCCCCTCCCCTCTCACCCCCAACAGAAATATTGAAATATTCTTCAGGCCTTACCTATCCCCATAATGTTGGATACAACATAAACTTAGACCAGGGTCAGGGTTCTTGTCAGGACACGATTCCAACTGATCACATGATCCCACCCCAGAATGATTTGACTATCTTTCCAACCCAACTGTACATCCTTTTTGTTTAATAATAAGCTGAGGATAGAAAATCATTGCTTTAATTTTAATACTTTATAAAAGGGTGTGGCTGGGTAGGGGGTTGAGGTGGGGGGTGAGGGGATTGCTTTAAAACTTAAAACATAGCCGAGTCTAAATGTTCGAACAAGATCTCTCATATTTTTCTCATTAAATTTTTTGTGGAACTGAAATATTATCTTACTGGTTCTCCAGCTGGTCCTGTCTTGCCATGATATTGCTGGGTTCCTCAACCAGGTTTGGCTGAGAGGCAGACTGGGCTGCATCAAGTTTCTTAACGTAAGCAGCTGGAACGAATCCTTGACGGTCATGGACCTCCACCTTCCACCAGTCCTGTGAAGGAAAATAGTACAGCAACTGACAAACTAGGAAAGACACTACCAAGATGACAAATGAAAAGGCACAAAGCCACTCAAAGTTTGAATAGCCAGACTCAGAAATAGTTTTATAAAAAGCTGCTAAGCACTGATTAATGTGGCATTTTTCAACCGACTTTATTCTTAAATTGAAAACATACATAAAACTGCATGCATTGTGTACCCACTTAGTGTTATACCTTTGGAAGAAAACACTTCAAATTACAATAATATAACATACATAACTTTTTAAAAATCAATCTTACACCAAGAGGATGCCAAAAACTGTCACCAGAAATTAATTTCAAACTTATCAGTTTTAAACTGCTTTCTTTTAAACAGCGACCTTGTTATAAAACAAAATACAGGGAAACCTTGCCTAACATAAGATACCAACTACAGGCTTCGGAGTAGACCCAGGTGACACATAGTCTTAGAACAATAAAACAGGAGAAAAGTATTTTGTAGACTAAAAGTGGGACATGAGTAGAACTGTTGCAAACATTCACTCATCAATACTCAGTAATGCTGACACTCTTTAGACATTTAGAAATTGCCATTTTAAGCATTAAAGTAAAAAAAGTAGGAAACAGTAGGATTTTCAAAAATAAATATCAAAGAGGGGGATGGTTTAAAAAGTGGAAGAAAGTGCAATAATTAAAAGTCACCTGAAACTTTGTGACAAATATATTTTGTTATTTTGATGGGTAGGAGAGGGAAACTTAATTTTTCCTCCTTCTGATTGGAGACTTACCTTATTGGCACTGTTAAGCAACACAAGGACATCATTTTTCTTCATGGAAACTTCTCGTGGGCTCTTCTCTGTGTAATCGTAGAGCGCCACCACCAATTCTTTGCTGGCATCATCACTGACTGGTAATTGCTGTTGCTAATGGACAGAAATATAATAAAAGTGTGAGTAATATGAATATTCATCACAATTAAATTCGTTTATAAGTCCCTATGACTGGACAAGTCACTGTGCTTGGACCTTTAAAAGGGCTGTGCATATTCATTAAGAGGGAACACGATGTTGTAATATTGAAACTGCCTATCAATCCATCACCTTTATACCTCAAACTCACTTCCCAACTGCTTTTGCAATGGGATTTTCACTACAACATTTTGTGCTGGTGTAGAGAATAAAAAATTAACAAGTTTTTGCATTTATCTTTTTTATCTCATTGAGGTATAACTGATTCCAGGTCCAAGGGTCCATGCTGAATATTGAGTCCTTAAAGAATGCATTCATGAGGCTCACAACTTCTTACAATTCATGTCATTTTTTTCCTTTTGTTTTCCATAAAAAGTGATATTCTTAACCTGAAGTCCCAGCTCTTAAGACAGAGCTTTGACCTCTAGTACACTTTTTAAATCTTTGATTTTACTTGAAATTGACATCTTCATAGATATATCCCCACAATCACCTGAAAATAAGAAGATCCTTTTGTCTTCTGTAAAAGAGGAACATAAGATATCAGACGACCTGCTAAAGAATGGTCTA
>WURT03000002.1:908535-927556 GCA_009936505.3 Holothuria glaberrima | reverse complement strand
TAGAATTTCATCCCACAATAGGGCCAAAATATTTTCATGAATATTATACTTTTACATTGAATTGGTTGGAACATCCATACACTTGATCTTATTTCTTTAACAGACAAATGAAAATGCATTGATGCAATTCATTCACTTTAATCTGTCCAATAAATACTGAAACTCAAAATAAAACTGCATTTTTCAAAACAATGGCTTTGCCAATTTCAAACTATTATTTTTCATACGCATTCTAGCTTCTTGTAGTGATCAGAACTTCATGCCTTTCTTCAAATTAAAATTAAACAGAAAATATCAGCCAATGGCATTAAAAAGTAAAAAAAACTAGACAAAAGCAAAACAAATCAACAAAAACTGAAAGCAGGAAAAACAATTTACAATCACACAGCAAAATTGTGCCAAAATTACTCCACATTCAGATCAATAAATAGGTACAGCCAGTGCACAGAACCTTTACACCAACCGTAATTCTACAGTTAACTTCATGCAAATTTTGTGTTCCTCGATGGGTGCCCTGAGTGTTTTGATACATATGCAAAAGTAAATTCGATCCCAGTAGCTCCACTAAGTAGCTTGTGTGCAACATACAGTGTTGTGCAGCTTGATTACCCAAGACTCAAAAAGAAGGTCTGCACTAAATACAAAAAAAATAAAAAACAAATATCTAGCATGTCTTTTTATCTTGTAAAAGAGAAAGAAGTTTTTAAGACTTTGATTTTCATTTTGAAAGGCCTAAACTCTGACTGCCTACCATATCTGCATTATACATTTACATTCACATAATCCATCAATGGCTTAACATTGTGGTCCTTTTTGGTCATATTTATGTCTAACCTTCTGCTTCAATTAGAAAAGGTTTCAAGTTTGTCTCCATCAGGTAACTTCCCAACAACATTTTTATGTGATTTTGTTTCTTTGAAATCTGTGCAAAAACTTGCTTTGTTTTATTCTACTGTCACTTTACCTTGCACTCTTCAGCTTGGTTTCTGAGCTGGTCAATGGTTGGCTTATAAGCTTCCAAATCTGCCATTTGTGTTTCGTGCTTCTTCAACAGAGACTAAATACATAAAAGAAAGGAGAGTATATTATTTTTAGCAATCAAACCCCTAATAAATCATAAGTAATTCACAAAACTCCAAAAATGAGAGCCTAGAAAATATTTGCATATGTGAAAAACATATTTTTAAGCACTTTTACATTAAGAGTAGAACATTTGTCACAGAAATAATTAAATCACTTAATTAGTTTCAATCAATTCTGCAAATAACCAAATGTTAAATTCCACAAATTATCAATTTTACAGGACAAAAATAATTTTCCATCTCACACTATCTTTAAGAGCAAAATTTCACATATTATTAATTTTACAAGGCAAAAGCAATCCCCCATCTCACACTCTCTTTAAGAGCAGCCAACCCTGACCCCCGCCTCTTCAAACGTATAATACGTGGATCCACCACTGACCTCGGCACTGTCTTCATCTTTGCCATAGTCATCACTACAGATGATTGGTTCTTTAGATTTCAACCAATCCTGAGCTTCATCGGCATCGGCAAAGTACTGCTGAGCTTCCAGTGAATCTTCCAAGTCATGCTCTCGTTGGTCCGCTTTGTCCTGAGGTAAACAAATGAGCAAATTAAATAAACAACAATACATAAATGATAAATAACATTTATTTATGGTTCATACAGGAATCTGGATTTGTAGTTTCATGACTTTGCCATGACAAAATTACCATAGCGACAATTCTTACATTATTTTTCACATTTCATGAGTCTACTTACAGCAAACTGGCAAGTCATCATGCAACCAATACTGTTAAATCAGTGGAACTATCATCAACAAGACCTTGTCCACCTCCTCTTTCAGGTATCCACCAAATTTATCAAAGTATCATCAAATACAGCTTTGAATTGAAGTTCCATTTTGCACAAAACAGTCAAATAATATGCATCCCTTTCGTGGCATATCAAGTTTCTGTTACATTCACTAAAATGGCAGAATTCCACAACTTTTCCATTACATTACATGACAATTGTAAATACCATTATTTTTCATGGTTGTGCAGCCCTAAAAAGTACAGTAACACCTTTGTAATAACACCACAGACATACTGCTAGGACATACAAAGAACTACAGAGTCTAAAGATAAACATATCTGGACTGTCTCACATTTTCTGAAACATGCAAATAGCTCAACTGGAATTGGAATAACTCCTTTCCAACACTATGATAGGAAATGAAGATGTGCAGCATGTATACTATCATCGGTGCAAACTTGCTAGTGATGCATTACCTCTTGTGCAAACTTGCATGTGATACACTACCACTGGCATGAATTTGCTAGTGACCTAAGGGATTTAACTGACATAAACCAAAAAGAGATTGACAAAACGCTTACCTTCAGATTTTGCCATTTCTCATCAAGGTTGGTAAGACGAGCTTCGATGTCATCCTTGGCAAAGTGGCCTAGGGGTGTAAGAGAGATGAACTTAGTTATATCCCACTTTAAGGATAATTTGAAGCATTGAACCAAAACTTTTAAGCTCACTGCTTCACAGCAAGGCCAACTTACAGTCAACAATTACTTAAGAACACACTTACTACTGACAGACACAATGTACACAGGCATGAAGCCCTTCAGTGGCTTCAATATTGACATGGATATGTATACATTCTGTGCCAAGGTGAAAACCAAACCAAGCAAGCTGGAAGAAAGCAAAATGCCTAATCTCACCAGAGATACCAATAAATGATGCTTGATAACACACATGTATACTCCAGGGGCAGATCCTAGAGGGATGGGTCCCCTTTTGATTTTTTTTTTAATTTTGGGGGGGGGGTGGGCACTGGAGCTTTACAATATCCCAATACTTTGCTATGGGGCCATATTCCCCCCACCCCCCTTTCAGACTCCATTTTGAGATATTGGACCTACCACTGTACCCCTTTGTTGTCATTTTATGCGCAACCCAAATGATCCAATCAAGGCACATCTACAGTCATGGGTCTCTATGGTATGAATGAGCTCAAACTGGTACTTAATAGCATATTGAAATGCAGTGCAGAAGGTAATGTAGTTGGAAAACTGGTGATAATCTAGGCACACATTACTCAACAAACCTACCCAGCTAGTAGAAATGGAAGGCATAAATGTGGGGAAGGGAGAGGATTTACCCCTGCAGGGGTGACCACTGCTATATCCTCTATATGGGTGTTTCAGTATCAATGGACACCAAAGTGATGTGCTTTCAAAGGGACTGTAGCATCACCCCTAGCATATGTAGGTATACAGCAATCTCTAAATAAACCATTAATGGCAATGACTTTGATTATCACAGACTATAGCAACACTCTGATTGGTCAATGATGACTTAAACTGCTCACTCAGTAGTATCTGGCGTCTCACATGGTTCTCACACTGTGCGTGGACATGGCCTTGAGTGATTTAAACTCAGTACAAACAATTACAGCATTGTCCAGGAGGTTTACCCAAGGCAGGTGTATTTCTTTTACATTCAAGCTGGAAGCACACTTAGTACAGAGTATTTTTACTGTCTGGGGTGAGATTTATTGCCCTTCAACAGTCAAAGAAATCACATAATCTCAAGACATTACAATGTTATGTCTCCTCACAACCTATTGAAACCATCTGTAACCATGCACCTAGTCAAGAATTCTCAAACAATTCCACACACAGACACCTCCAACATTTGTAAACTTTCATAAAATGGTGACATATGAAAGCCACTGACCTTCAATTATCATCTCTTCTCCCATTTTTTTGACTGCATTGATGCGCGGCTCATGACCCTTGATCTCAGCTGTCAAAACTTGGTGTTTCTTCATCAAATTCTGGACACCAAAGAGGTCTTTGCCAAGGTTTGTGGAAGAAGCAATAGGCTCCTTCTCTCTGATCCATGCCTCCTCATCATCACAGTCATGGAGGAATTCATGGAGACGGTGGGCATCTTCCAACTTCTTCTTACGAGCCTCCAGTGGTGCCTGGAATAATAATGGTGTGCTTTTACTTTTAAAGTGAAATTTAAGAAAACATCCCTTTTTAACCATTTGCAAATCCAGAATCACTTTTCAAAGCACATGTGGTCGAACTGGGGCCTGTGACTTGGCAAATAATTTCGAAACCACTACGTGTGCAGCTCACTTTTGCTGTGACGGGCAAAGAAGTTTATTTAACCTCCTTTTTCAATAAGTTTCTAAAAGGTGTACTTTATCTATACCAGAAAATATCCCATCTATTCCATCATACAATCACAATAGCACACAAGTCTAATATACTGCCCCCTACTAAACCACAACACGTTTTAATCCTTCGGACCGTTTTGTAGCAAACCCTAGCTTTTAAAAGACTGTACAACCCTTTTACTTCAGTTTTCAGTGATAATTTCTGCCAGTTAATACAGTTAGTTTGGGAGGGAATACCCACTCTTTCAGATTTCTTAGACTACATTTTTTTTTTTCAGGACAGGCCTTGTTACAACTTTTAGCAAGGCTTTTGCTATATTGTGCTCATAGTATCAATTTCACATTAAAATTGATTTGTATGATACTCCTTCCTTTCTCAGACATTTAATTCTCTTTATAAAGTTTTATCAAAACATTTATCAAAATTATGTAATGATTTTTTATTATTTAACTCTGGACTGATCCAAACTTTCTCACCCTGAGAGCTTCATACTTCTGGACAACTACTTTCTCCTTCTCAGCGATGGCATCTTTGTCGAAATGGTCTGCAACGGCGTACTCCAAAGATGTGGCTTGAGTCATCTGAATTACTTCTTCCTTGGCCAAGACTTCTTCTTCAACCTTCTGGAATTTTTTCTTTAAATTTTCCACACTGGCAAGATCCTACAAAGTTAAAAAAAGATCAACTTTACTAGTGCTCAATGAGCAGACTGGTGAGTACGTACTCATACTCACAGTTTCACACAATTGACTGTACTTGTACTCATGAGAATGGACTCGTACTTACAAATTTTGGGAGTAATGCATTTTTTTTCTTTTTCCTACTGCATGGACACCCTGTTTACCTTGGTCATAGGTCCCCCAACCATCATCAGACAGACCGACCAAACTCACCTTGCCAATGTCCTCTGATGCAAGTTGACCATCAATCTCTGACAACCACATGTCCACTGTGTCCACATTTCGGGCAAACTGGAGACCTTTATCGGCTTCACCAAGACGAGTGGCTACAAGAAAAAGTAAGAAAAAGGTTGAGATATATGTAATTTCAACTGCTTCTACCAAAACCATGACATTTTTTCATGATCAGGCTGAAGCTGGATCAGGGTTGTGTGCATGGGTGGGGGGGGGGGGTATGGGTGGGGGGGGGACTCATACTGTCTTGTAGACTTGAAGAAGATCATTAGTCAATGTATTGATTACAACTGAAATTGTCTGCTTGTGAGTATGAGTTAATGCCTTTTATAAGACTACTAGTACATAGACTTGTAATGTGAGTACAATGTCATCAGCAAGAGTATAATGGAAGAATAGCTGGTTGTAAATATGATCATCATCTTTTATTTGTACTAGTACACAGACTTGCAGTGTGAGTACAATGTCATGAGGAACAGTATAATGAAGTACATCTGGTTGTAAGTATAAGTCCTATCTTTTATGTTTACTAGTACACAGACTTGTAGTGTAAGTACAATGTCATGAGTGAGTTAGTTGTGGGGTCTAATGCCTCAACTTATAACCTCTTGGTTTAATCTAGCGGTGCCCACTGCCTTTTTCCCAGTTGTGGGGCACTGGATTGTTTTCCCTTACTCCATTGCTTATGCGGAGCATAACGCACAACGGCAGTAGCTTCCATTTTTTAAGGGAAAATGCAGTCCCCCCCCCCCCAATTTGAAGCAGTGTACCCCAGTACACTAGTTCATGTGGCTCCTATCAATCAATCATGTGACAATATTTTTGTTACTTATTTCCTTAATTTGTGCGGAATAACTCATTGGTTTACCCTCAATATTCAATGATTTGACAAAGGAACATTATGAAAATATTTGTGAGAGAAATAAGAGGAGATTTGTAAGATTTAGTGAATTTTTGAAAATAAACTTGGGGGGACTGCCTTCTCCCTTTAAAGCCTGGGAATCGAACTTGAGCCTCCTGTGTGAGAGGCAGATGCTCTACCACTAGACCAAACACGTGGTGTCGTCATGAGTGAGAGTACAATTGAAGTATATCTTGTTGTAAGTATGAGTACTACCTTCTACGTGTACTAGTAAACAGACTTGTAGTGTGAGTACAATGTCATGAGTAAGAGTACAACTGAAGTATATCTTGTTGTTAGTATCAGTATTACATCATTCATGAGTAAAAGTACAATTGAAGTGTATCTGGTTGTAAGTGCGAGTACTATTACGTGTACTAGTATTACAGACTTGAAGTGTGAGTACAATGTCACCAGTGAATTATACCTGATTGTGAGTCTGAGTAGAATTACAAATGATTCTGTTAAAAAATCTGTGGAAACCAGCATTCTCATGGTTAAGAGTAAAGCCAAATGATTCAAAGCATGTGCATGTACTCAGTCTAATTCTTGTTTCTTGTCACATTCATTCACAAATTGCCACACACTATGCTGATTATTTTTACCCTAGTCAGTTTGCAACAGAGTTAGGGGTGGGGGAGGGGGAGGAAGAGATGGGGTGTACCAAGCCTGCCTTTTTCTCCACCCCCTTATACCTAATCAACTCTACAATTTACCTTTCTTCTCCATTTCCTGCAAAAGCTGTCCCCAGAGGATGAGGAGTTCATCTATACGTTTTTGAATCTCTGGTGATGCGTAGTGTTCATCTTTGATCATGTCTCCCCCGCTGCTCTTGACCTTGTCAAGCCGTTCCTGGTTGGCATTGACCTCATCTTCAAATGCTTTCTGTTTCTGCTTCTTGCCTTGGAGATTAGTAGGATCCTGAAATAGTAGAAATTAAAACAGTTTTAGTAATAGGACTAACAGTCCATGCAACTATAAACAGCATGTGGTGGGGCTGATTAGGGGGTAATGTTAGGACTTATCACAAGGGAGGGGTGGAGGGGGTAGGAAGGAATGGATGAGACAGAAATTGACAAAACAGATTTATGCCGTGCGCAGGGTAAACATGAACTGGTAGAAAGCACCTACACAGAAGGTCACATGGTTCTATATTTAAAATGGTTAAATAACAACCCCTCCTCCACTTAAGGATTGACTCTATGGGGGACAAGTAGTTTTTGTAGGAGTTGGAGTAAATACTCACCACTAACCTTGCAACCCCTCCCTCCCCTTTCCCCTCCCCCCCTTTTTTTCCTTGTTCTCCTCATCAAAGGTTAACTCTGACTGATTTAGAGTATGGACTCTTTTTATCAAGAAAGTCATTAATGGGACAAATGTAATGTCACCATCTTAATACAGCTTAGAAAAAACTCAGTTGTCCAACATCAGAGTGTATATCCATCATAAATGAATTTGTACATTTGTAGATTTGAGTCTTAAGTTGTAGATAATCATGCTATAATTCTGTACCCAGTTGTTAAAAGAACCTTCTAAATGGTCTTAAATGAGTCAAAATTACAATCTATCCCTATCATGCTGCTATATGTTTTCAAAAATACTTAACACCTTGAGAGGAAAAAAAAGAGAAGTTAAAAAAAATTTGACAGGGAAGGCAGAATGACCCTTACAGGGATGCCTTTATTTTGTAAAATGTTGTCAAATTAGTATACCCCATACCTAACTTGTCTCATAACCATGAAACTTTAAGCTTGGAAAGGAAAAATTCAGTTGTAAAATGACATTATTTCAAGGACAACTGAAAGTAGTGACTTACTCAGAAATGGTCTCAAATGCAATTTGTTTTACATATCTTTGACCAATCGACCAGCTTCAAATGACCCTTGGCCTTGACATGTGATATGCAAAAGTAACTCTGAATTGCCTTATTCAAAATTTCATGACTCTATCAGTTCCTCACAACCATGACAGCTCTAGTTTAAAGACTGAAGAATAGAGAATTACAAAGGAATACAAACATTTAGCACTTTATATGCATGTAAGCACTCTGAGCACATCTGAAGACATCATCTCAATTTGATGCATTTAAGTTTTCAGTTTTCCAGACTGTGACAAAAAATTTTTCTGCACCAATCCCCAAAATTCATAAGTGCAAAAATTCTCGACTTGTTCTTTACTTTCCCTTCTGCCTTGGAACCAAGCCTTAACCACTTCTGACTAGTGCCTACTTTCAGTTATCAAAGAAATGTGATTCAAAGCAGAAATCCAAATGACAGAGTCAATGAGACGGAGAGTGGTGTATATGGAGAAATATTATTAAAAAACAAACGTTTTGGCTATATATGGTGAATAGGGTACTAGAAACAAAAAAAGATGAACTGGCTGATAAGGTAACATTGCTAATCAGGAATCTCAGAGGCCATTCCAGTGATGACGTGGTGAAATATCACTTAAAAGAACAAAATATGGCACATGCTTTCCAAATACTTTCTTTTACAACTTTTTGAAGAAAAATCATTCTGCAATCAAATTATATCTACTAAGAATGCCATGATAAAACTTCTGTGGACCCATTTTTAGCAGTGATGAACTTAGGTCCCATCTGAAATTCTTGTTTTACAAGCCAACAAAATATATGCTCTTCCCATCCTGGTATATACTCCCTACACCACTTTATGCCATTGCCCCCACCCCCAGTATCTATCCTTCCCATGTTCAACTAGGAAATGACATCAGATCATGTTCCCAACCTTTAACATCATACACTACCCACTTTTTGGCACAACTGGTCCAATTTTTTTTAAAATTACGAGAACTGAAAAAGCTTCCATGCAATGGTAAGATGAAGAGTCAGCCACGGGAAAAAGCAAACAAAATGCATCTAACATGATCTAGGTATGATTTCTCGAGCACTGTGCTGCATCTAATGGTCTTATTAATGATGATGCCTGTATAGCTGTAAACGAAGCAAAATGACTGGACATGTTCGCATTCACATGAAATGTCAGCATTCAAAGAGGGCAAGTGAACGCCCTAGTTTTACTTATGTAGTTTTTTTACCGTTATGCTGAGTCCGCCTTCATCTTTCCGAACAGACATCTAAATTGTGGGTAAAATCATCACTTGTTAATATGTGCATTCAAACTACAAGGAGGGGTGAAAGGTAAGTGTGGGGGGGGCACACATGACTAGTATTGACAGAGGTGGGTATACTAGGCAGCTTACCTTGTCAGTTTGTGTCACAAGATACCCACAGTTGGCTTTTAGTAAGCATATCAACATGTATGCAACTACGGTAACAGTCCTCCTGCCACAGCCCCTAGAGAGGCAGGAGTGAGAGGTCACTGGAATGACAGAAACTCCAAGGGGAGGGGGAGGGAGTTGATGGATGAATCAGAGATATGATTGATACTGAGTGCTGGGGGCAACCCTTGTGAAGGGTTATCCGGGTATGTGCAACCACATTGTAAATTCCTGTGACAACATTTTGCCACAACAATACACCTCGAGGCTTATGCAACAGTTTTTGCAACTTTTTATGACAGAAATCATTCAGTCACAACATTTTACATGCTATGAGATGCATTCAGCACATGCAATAATTTTGCAATAATTTTTTTTTTTTCGCTTCACTCCTTTTAGCTCGGAAGTTTTTCATTCTTCCCCTATTAAGGCTTTGCTACCTTTCCACGTCCCCAACAGACAGGTTTATTTCTGAGACTCCACCTCATGTGACTGAGGGGGCTGGGTAAACAATGCAGGGAGGGAGGGGGTAAACAGAACTATGGGTTTTACAATCAGTGCATTAGAAGTTAATGTTACATGAAAAAAAATTATTCTGCAAAAGGAAAACACATTCTACATGAGAGAGAGATGCATTAAGCAAGCATTTTTGCACTTTTTCAAATGAGAGACACTGCAAAACTTCAGGCAATAAACCAAACTAGTATTTGTGAGTATATGAAGGCAAAATTACTTACTTCTACGAAAACTGCCAATATAGAAGGGTGCACTATGTAAAAAAGTTATCTACACTACCGCTGAAAACAAATTTCTGCTAACCTTAACTTTTTGTGGAAGACTAGCTACGGACATGATTTAGTTTTCAAGGGTAGGGGGTACTACAGCTGAATACACTTTCTAACATATAAAAAAATAGAACTTCAAAATATAATAAATCTTTCTGTAGATGAGGAAAGCATTCCTTTGCTGCAGTTATAATAAACCAGAATATCAAAGTTTTGACTGAAACCAATAGTTAGGATCGTGAGAGAATTTTGGGACGTAAAGGGATTAGGTTTTTAATTTCTTTACAGATGAAAGTCACACAGGCACTAGAAAAGCTAAAAGTCTGGAATGTGGCCTTTTAAAAAGCTCACGATGCCATCAAACCAGGAATTTAAATCTTTTTAATATCTGTATCCAAAAAGATGACAACATTTGCAATGCATAGCAGAAAACAAAACAGATTAAACACAAAAAAGGGGGAAACTTAAATAGCCTCAATGTCAAAATGTTTAAATAAAAACGGCTTTGCCTGAATTTTATTGCATGAATTATTGAATGAATGCGGTGTAAATTAGTAAAAGAAAAAAATTTTCTTTGAAGACTTTTATTAAAGTGACAAAACAAATGGTGGGATTGGTTGCTTAAAAAACATGACAGCAGAGGGAATTCCCTCCCAAGCATTTTCAATTTGACAGAAATTTTCCCCTTTATGAATTCCCTTCAGGTGTAGTTGGCTAATTTAGACTAGCAACCATGGAGGGGAAAGGTGCCTCAACAAGATGCTTTCAAAACAAGATTTCAGCCAATGCTGGGGAAAAAATCTTCTACAATTAGTTAAATGCTAACAGACTTTCAGGAGGGGGGAAACTTCACATAGGTCAAGGTTCAAGGAGAGGTGAAGATAATAAAAACGGACACTACCTTGTAGGACTCGTCCATGGTGACCTTCAGTTTGTCTCGAATCCAGGATTCCACTTCATCGGCATCACGGTCAAATTTCTGATAGCGCAATGAATCAGCCAACATCTTGCTTCGGTTGTCTGATTTCTCCATCAGGTCATTGCGTCGGTCCAAGAGCTGAAATAATCATGAAAACATTTATTACAATATTTTTATGAGTTTCTCCTAAAAACCACTTCATGTTTACATTACATTCTAATATAACCATCATTCCAAAGCTTGTTTTATTTCATAGTTGAGAGCAACAGTTATCCCAAACCAACAAAAACCTGGGCAAAAGTGTCTGTTTCAGAGATCTAACTTTAATTATATTGTTCATAACAATTTGCAATACGTGGATTTTCAGAGTATAATTAATAAATTGCTGAATAGATTATTTTCAATTTCACGGAAACTTACAGTCCTTTTGGCAACTACTGATGGGTAATAGTCATTCCCTCCTAGATCCGTAAGTAATATTTCCTCCAGCCAACCCCTACCCTCCCAAGCACTCATTTTTACCAAAACAAAGGCACTTTTAAACTTACAGCATCTCGTCTTTGCTCAACATCTGGGGCAGCATAGTGGTCGTTCTCGATCAGTTTGGTGGCAAACTCATCCAAAGCCTACAAGAGTTGATAACAAAATGACATTACAGTATTTTACACCTTTTAATTTACGAAAGTTTTCATTTCATCCATTCATCCTGACCTAAACCACATCACTCCTTTCCATATTCTCTAAAATCTTGCCCCCTGTGGACTGGAGGTTGTAGAATATGCCCACGGTATTCCCAGCCTGTCGTAAGAGACAACTAAAGGGAAGAACTTTCAACATATTTGAACTGTATTTGAAACCAAACTTGAACTTGAACCATATTTGAAACCTTTTTTGAACTTTACATTTTTTTATCTAGTTGATACTACGTAACACATTCGTGTAGATGTGTCGTTAAATCTCATCTAACTAACCCACCCCCCCACACACACACACATACCCAATCCCCAACCTTTTCATTTTCCTCACCTTAATGATTTATAAGGCAACTCACCATCTAAATTTATGATGTTGTGAGCACATTACCTTTCCTGATCACTGTTTTAAGCATCCAATGAATTTCTACCATCTCTGTCAAGTCCAAACTTGAGGTAAGCTCAAAACCTTTTAAGTCCTTTCCACAAAAAAGTTAAACACATATTAAAGATAAATCTGTTTCTTACCTTGATTTTGTCTTCTTGGGCATTCAGAGTTTTCTGGAAATTCTCTTGCTTTTTGATGAGTGCTTCCACTTGGTCAATTGAATCACCCAGGTCGTCGTTTTGTAAAAATGCCTAATAGGGTGCAAAAAATAGGAAAACATTGTTGAAACTGGTCTTGTTCAAGAGGACTTCAAACAATGCCCATAAGACAAATAGGTGATTCCTCAATTGACCAAATTCTGTTGTGAACAAATTACAAGATGACTCTTTCAGGAGAATTAAGCAGAAAGATCCATTTTCATAAAGCAGACCACAGGGTATGTGTTTTGTGGCATTGGGCAGTGCCATGTACTTTAAAGCATTGGCACAATACAATCAGGTCTGCCAGATTTGTTAAAGTACTTTTTGTAAAAATAAATTATTACCCTTTTATTCCAACTGTTCTGTCAATGCTACAACAACCTGTTAACATCTAAACCACCCCATACACCCCCGAAAGAAACATTAATACCTTTGACAACTGTTTCACCCACTCACCCAACCCCCCCCCCTTATTGACATAAATTTGTTCCTTTGCTATCCCCATCATTCCACCCATACCCTCCGCCTACCTCTTGCTTGGCCATCCAAGTGTTGGCCTGTTCTGTGTCACGATAAAAGAGCTGAAGGTCCATACACTGGTCATACTTCTTGTTCCTCTCATCCCAGAGATCTTCAAGGTTCTTCTTCTCCTCTGCCAGAGTGACCAGCTTCTCCTTAACATCCTCCGAGGCAGGATGACCGGCATTCAGCAAGTCCTGGCCTTCATCAGCAACATTCTTGAAGTTATCTTCATGGGCATCTATTTCACTCTGGGTTCAGAAAAAAAATGTTCAAATTTAAAAATTTAGTTTCCAACTTTTGAGGCAAAAATATGTATTGAAGTCCATTTCAGCTTAATTGTGATTCATGTCACCATTCCTAGTAAGCTGATGCGAAATTAAAAGTGTACTTTGACACAAACTGTCAACCTGCTCCCAGAGCAACAGATTTAGTTACATTGCACAATTGTACCAAATAAGCCTGACAGAGAGGAAATTTTCTTCCATCTGCTAAAAAACCACTTAATGCATTTCTTGAAAAAGACGGGCACCAACAACAATGCCCACAGTAACTGGCTTGTTTATTGTTTATTGTTCATTGTTTTTGTTGTTTTATGCCTTTATTTTAGATTTTAATTAATTTACCCATCATTATACGTCTCCATTTATTTTGTTTGGTTTTTTACAGTTTGTATGATTGTCTTCTTCTTACTTAACTATTTATTTCAAAACTTTTACTTCCTTATTTTTTTGCTCTTGTAAAGCCAATACAGCAATTTTCTCCTTTGGATGAATAAAGTGACTCTTATGGATGTAAAAACATGCAGTTACCACAAGCAGCTTAGTCAATAAACTCTTGGTCAAATTATACATGGAAAGACACTTTAAGCATGGGAAGCTGTTTGGAAAAGGGGGGAGGGGTGGAAGTAAATGTACATGACCAATGTCCTGGGGGTGGGGGTCTAAGGAGAGGGTCCCCCTTCCCCTTTGGAAATTTTTTTACTATTTAAAGTGCCCTAGATGCAAAATGGTGCAATGTTTGACAAACTTTGAAGTAATTTAATCCCTTTGGAAATTTTTTGACCATTTAAAGTGCCCTAGATGGAAAATGGTGCAATGTTTGACAAACTTTGAAGTAATTTCATCCTATTCTATGCCATATTTTGGCAGCGTGTCATCCAAAATTGGGGGGGGGGAGCAAGGCTTTCACCCCCCTCCAATCAGAGTGGGGGACAGTGCCCCCCCCCTTTTCCTATGCCTATGAGACTCACCTTGTGTTCTTGATGTCTCTCGATCAAGGCCTCTGCTCCTGGGACATCCTTTGCCAGCTCATCAGATTCAATCATTGTCCTCATCTCAACTACCCAGACAGTAAGCTCACGGTAGTCTGTAAGGAACCTCTGGAGTTTGTGAGATTCGTCTAGCTTCACCTTGCGATCATCAGCCTTGGAAGGAAGAGAACAAAATGGTTATTCAGGCCTTGGTGGTGATAAGATTACTTGACTTAACTTGCTACAAGTGTGGAAGAAACAATTAAGGGCATCGGGTTTAGAAGCTTACATCTGGTGGCTATAAAGCACTGTCCACAATACCAAAAGCCAATTTTTTGTCTAAGCCATCAATACATTGAGCGTTTTCTGATTCACAATAAACAATATTATACCATGGTATCACATCATTTCTTTTTTTTGAGGTAAGTTATTCAGTCTTTTCACACGGTAGTTTCATCAATTAAAATGACTGACTGTTCAAATAAATGTTACTGACACCCATATAAGACCAGCCTGGGAGGGGCAGGGAGGGAGCGGGTGAGATGGAGATGGGAAGGTCCCCTTCCACATATATTACCTTGGATCGCAGATTCTCCCAGTTGTTTGCAATCTCATCTTTCTTGCTCTGTATCTCTGGTGCACTGTCTGGGTGGGCTGATTCAAGTCTGTCAGCCTCTTGACAAAGGGCTGTGACCTGTGGGAAAGAAAATGCAACCACTCTAACATCGTTTCCTTTTATCATATATAATTTTATTTCCTTTTTAATATATTCTCTGCAATGATCTTTTTAATCTAACAGAAGGTACTATAAACTAAATATTTCTTTCACTCTACTGAGCCATTCGGAAGATCTTATTTTTATAGAAAGTCAAAAAAGGGTTTTTAGTAATTATTATTTATTTTGGTATCAACAATCATTCTAACAGTATGACTGAATGATCCAAAAGAATACATCACTAATGATGTGGCAAGATCATATAATTCAATCTATTCTTGCATTCCAATCTCAGAACCACTTGTATACATCTTCGATCTACAGAAGAGAGATTTTCTTTTCCATGGAATTGTTAAATCAATTCGGAAGTTCTTGATTGAACAAAAAAAGGTTGGTATGAGCATAGCTGACCTTGACCCTAGTAGGAGCCCAAAGTCCTTATGAAGATGTCTCATATTTGCTGTAATGTTGATTTTACAAATGCAAAATAAACTTGTCAGAATAAAAAGGTGTACATAAATGCAAATCATATCCACTTATAATGAGGTATGATGTCACAGAGTTTGCAAACCAACTTACCTTGTCTTCAAGGGCATTGAGATCCCTCTCCAATCCATCATGCTTACGTTCCAGGGCCTGGACGCTGGGGAGATCTCGGCCATAATCGTCAGTGGAGAGGAGAGTGTCCTTCTCGTTAATCCAGCCTATGGTCTCATCTGCATCCCTGTATTAAAATTTAAACGTTTCATGAAAGTGTTATATCAGACGGGGTCTACCGGGTTTTGAACACACATGAAGTAGATTATTACCCTGTGTGAGCAAGACTCTTACCATACACAACAAGCATATCACGACCTCTACTAATCATTAAAATTATAATAAAGGACATAAAATAATGTTATCAGTTTATTTACATGAGTACAGTGGAAAGCATCCATACACTTTACAGTTAGAACTGTAGCGCATAGTATACAATCATCCTTTCAACAGCAACAAATCTGAAGTTTCACGAACAATCACTATGAACACATATATGATGCTACTGACTTATTACGCTCCATTTTGCTTACCTACTAAATAATGAATGTTACAAATACTGGACAAAAACTACACTTAGATATTACATTTCTGAAAGACCACATCCTTTCAATATACAAGCATTCTCATGCATATTCAAAGAGTCACTCACCTGTTGAAGGTCTGAATCTCCAAGGCTCCATCCAGCTTTTCTCTCCTGACCCGGGCCAGCATTCTCAGCCGATCCCACGCATCATTCATTTCCTGGGAAGACACACAAAACAGGTCAATGCACTTTGACCTTTTTGTTTCAGATACTAATAAAATCATCTGAAATATCCACACCTTGACAAAGCTTTTCAAAACACATGTCATCACTACATTTTAACAATAGTTACAGTCGAGTGAAACATTTTCTAAGGCAAGGTGCCAGCAACTAAATCTGCAAAGTCTTTTTCATCTTTTGTAATGACTAAGTAATGAAGCATCCACAAGAGAAATCTAGGATGACAAAAGATAAAATGCCTTACAACAGAAGGGACAAAACAAAAGTGATACTATCTCTTCAAAATTCTTTGGGTTTCATATCAATGTTTTCAAATTTCATGAGTGACTTTTCTAAGCTTAGGAAATAAAAATAAATTTCATATTTCCAGCCTGCAAGGCATGTCAGCCATTTAAATACTTCTTTACAAACCCACACCTTAAATTTACATGTATTACAGTCCAGACTCATTTGCATATGACATAATCTTATTTGCATACCTTCTGTTTCTCCTTGATGGTCTCTGTTTCAGGGTGTTCTTCTGCAACAAGCTGGTCTGCCTCCTGATTGACTTTGCTGACTTCTCCTTCATGGGCTTCCAAATCCTTAAAACCAAAAAAAAAAAAAAAAAAAAATTCAATAAAACTTGCTGATTCCATCTGTAAAATATTACTTAATTCTACCAAAGTAAAACACACAACCAATGGCATCAGTATACATTTTTCAACAAACAGTTATGCACACACCGTGAGCATGTCATAACTTTAACATTTGCCAACAAATTCCATTTCATGGTTTTCAATTTCATGTGGCTGACTCCTCCAGCTCACCACCAGAGGACAAATTAAGCTGTATTGCATCAAACTTTGCGATGCAACATTCTCATAATAATGACACCCAAAACAGTTTTATCACACAAAAGTGCAAGTAAGACATTTCAATGTGTACATGTATTCCAACAGACCTAAGCAATTTTTCAATAACTATTCCTGTTTTTGACAATATTTCTCTCAAATTTCTGTTTTTGACAAAATTTCTCTCGAATTTCTGTTCCTTCTGTAAAATGTAACAAACTTTTTGTGCAGAGCTTTTCATTTTAAATTTTAAAGTCATTACTCCATGAATTGTAATAATATTTCCCAAGCTATTTGGCTTGAATTTCCAGGCACTGAGACAAATTTATAACTCTAAGCATTCTTATAGGTAGAGAGGGCACTATCCAACTAAACATTACTAGGGTTATTCTGCAGTATATGGGACTGTCCATTTGTGATATATATGAAGAAGGAGCAAAATAAGTTTACTGTCTATCCACAGTGAAATCCTGCATACATTCTATTAATGTGGCTATACTGACCTTGTTGAACTCTTCAAAGTTCTTCCTGAGTACCTCCACATGCTCCAAGTCAACTCCCAGGTCAGTTGAGGCTGCAATAAGTTCCTAAATAGGAGAAATTTTAAACAGATACCTTGAAATGGTGAACAACAATCTACTGTACTGTACTATCTTCAACCAATGTTTCTCAATATGAAGAATGTCCCACACTGTGCTTCAGAAAATGACCAAACTAAACCGAACTGTACATCTACTGAAATTTCTTTCTTCAGTTTTGTATGGTGGCTCCTTCAGTTGAGCTGTTCAGAAAAATTAGTTTGGCCTTATTGAAGCCAGCATGCCAACATAGTAATAACATGCCTGATGATTAACTATGCCAACTCTGGATTGAGGAACTGACTTTGTGGACAAAAAACTCACATTGCAAATACAAGTAATATCTCAAACTTTAAATGATAGATGCACACACATTCATACCACACACTAATGAAAACTGCTGTCTTCCAACAGTTAATCTCAGCCAGCAATAGTTATTGTTTTATTGCCTTCTCCATGTGCCCAGTTTTTTTCCTGTTGAAAGTTTGTGTGCATATACTGTACCTCTGTAAGGTAAAACTGTCTTTCTTTTCCTTTTCCAACTGCTTTCTTTATAACAATATTGTTCATCAGCAATGCAGTTAAAACATATATACAAGAAACCACTGTATGATAACACTTCTCTCACTTTAAACTAAAATTTACTGTAACTACTGTACATTTAAAACCTTACAATGGAGAACTCTATATCAAACCATCTAAACAGAAATGTACATGAAGTACTCCCCTAATGTTGAACCTAAAAACTTAATACAAGGAACATTACATCAGAACAGACCACTTCATGCATAAAAACTGTAAATTGGGGACCTTCTCCATGTTCCATAATATTGGCAAGTCTGTGAATATCATCTTTATACCACTCCAAAATCCTTAATACATTATATCTGGGTCACAGGTAGTACCTACAGTAGCGTAACTTTCCACTCGCACCAGAACTGCAATTTTTACTTCTTTTTTTTCTCAGACAAGCAAGAGAAACCTACTGAAACTTCCATCTTCAACCAAGGCATACACTTCACTACGTAATACAAATTTAAGTCAAAATGATAAAATCAACAGGCCTTGTGAAAACTGAGCTAAGATATACTCAAAATAAATACATGTAGACAATTCTGGCCCAGACAAGAACAAAATAGACACACATGAAAGAAGAAAATGAAAAAAAATCTCAGTAAATTGATTAAAAGAATAAATTTTTAAAGTTTATTTGGGATGAAATTGTACAACGATTCTGGTAATGATTAATTTTCATCTATAGGAAATCAACTGCATGTTAACAAATTTTGTTTTCATTGAAACATCCATTTATTTTGCCTTACTATTACTTTGTACATATATTGGACATTATAAAACTTGTCTTGTCTTGGTAAAGCAAATCTTTTTTTCTATTTGTTGACAATTTTATTTAAAGAGCCTATGTAATAGAGTGCCTGATGTGGTCTGTGTTATTGCTCAAATATATTAGTAACACAAAATATACAAATTTGGCTGATCAATTGCCCGGTATGTGGCCCCCAGAGACTTTTCAAACTGTAAAATCCTGTCCCCATTCACCAGTGAGTTGAAAAA
>WURT03000002.1:885484-902503 GCA_009936505.3 Holothuria glaberrima | reverse complement strand
CATCTTGAGAAAAAAATTGCATTTCTTTGAAAATTTGTATCTTCCAAACGTTGCAAGCTATTGAGATGCGGTTTTCACCTCCTAAAAGAGAAAAAAATTTTGTTTTTTTTTTAACTTACTGAATTTTGTCTCTGGATAATCCCTTTAACTTCCACAAAAGCCACAACGATTTTTACTCAATACAATGCATATAAATCCCAGAAATATCCGTACGTCCTATCTTGAGACATTATTTTCTCTCATGATCAAAACCAAAAAAGTAAGCCATAGCATACCAAAATGACTGTGCATGCCTTTACACATTAGCATGCGATTCTAAATCGTGTGAACATTTAATGATAAAGTGGGCGAGGATGGCGATTATAGAGATGAATGGCAAACATACCCTTACTAATTTTACTTGCCACCAGTTTGAAAACTTCCCATTACTTGTCCAATGAAAATGTAATTTACGCTCATTGTGACTTTTTGAAACGAAAAACTAACGGTACCAATCTGTGACGCCGCATAGTCACTTTCACGTTAAATTTTTAAATAGTTACTTGCTCTGGCATTCGGAACCATTCGGATTGTTACTCGTTACTCAGATCCGTTACACGCACAAATAATCACACACAAACACACATATAAATCACTCGTTACATCCAAGCATTGTGCAAACTCGCTTCTTGATACACTTCTGCGATTCCCCTAGTCATGACGGAAGATGGGAAGTCGACTGAAGGAGAGGGATGGTAATTTCCTGGTTGTAAAGATGCATAAAACTTTACCACATAGCTTTAAAAATAAATAAACTCTTTACATGCCAGTTGAATTACAGCTTTCAGTTTTATGCTAGCAATGTTATCTGGTGGCAAACAAGTCCCACTCTCTAAGAGTACCTCCAAAAAGTACGGAGCTATTAGCAAAAGAAACCCTTTTCTTTGGGTTCCACTTTCCCTCCACCGGTCGTCCGTCTAAACTAGCTCTCCACGTCGGATCTAAGTATTCCGTCGTGGTTGTTCTATAACCCGGGAGAAAGGTTCCAGAATAAAAACCCCTTGCCACATTTACTACCAGTTCTTAGCCCCTTAACTTAGGGCGGCGCTAAATAGAGGGCGTTTGGGATGTTAAAGTTTTTTTGACTTCCGCCACAGCAATCATAGTCCCGTATTGTGCTCCCTTAACATAACTGTCTCTGATCCGTCTGTGAAATTCTTGAATCTGGAAGTCTACAACAAGCGTATTTTAGTACGCCTCTTCCTCAGTGATTGATTCCCGTTGTTTCAAACGTTGCATTAGCCCCGCAGGCTACTATCAACACATCGAAACCCCTGCCCCATTCATACTCCAAACCATAAGAGCCTGTTAGAAGAATGACGGGGGCGTGGTGGGGTCTTTGGGTCATGACTGGGTGGCTAGAATTTTCATTGAGTTATGGTCAGGAAATGTTGCGGACGAAAGTTCAAAACTGTAGAAGAAATTGCAGAAGTCAAACTTAAGTTAGCAGGGTCAAAAAAGGTTTGTGAAAATTACTCTTTCGTTTTTTATCCGTCATGAAGACGTTAGCGGTGGAGCTAAAACATACCGTTATGTGTAAGCGGTGGAGCTAAAACCTACCGCTACTAGCAGCCCTGGTCTCGTCTTCTAATTATTGGGATTGCTAGATACAATAAAGCACACCTTACTGTGCTTAATTTCGTTATATTTCTCAAGAAGGAACTAGATCCATAAATTTGTTGCATATGGGAACATTAACTGGGTAGTTTAAATTCAAGTAATCAGACTAAATGCAGGATTCCACACAAAGTGTTTCCTTGCATGCTTGCTAATAGTCTCGACTGGTAGATTTTGTGAAAGTGCATGTAACTGTATTTTATTTCAAGACTTTCCTGTGGCAGGGCCATCAGACCCACTTGTCTTGACCATTTTACCAGTATACCATCAGTGCCCTACTTGTAAATACCAGCAGTTGAACTGCACTACAGTAGTTGCACTGAATAAGTGCACAAAAGTTTTGTTAGCTTGTATATCCATCGGTTCCTGGACAACTCCACCAAACAATTTGCACATGAACAATCCCCACCCACTATAATACCAAATTTCATGGTTGTGGAAGTTGTCACCTGGATATATTTGTCATGGTTGGAGATTGTCTGGTAAGGCTTTGTATGGTGTGGGAATTATTGGAACAAAACATGTGCAGTCATGGTACTAAACATTGAAGGCTAGATGCAGGAAATAGCAAGACAGTTTACTTTTAAAATTATCACCCACCTAAGACCCCTCACCCTCTGATACTTCCCACACTTGAAACTTGTTGGTTTGAGCCTTGCCCTCAAAGAGTGAACCTTCTTTTGTAAATTTTTGGATCCATGCCTGAAAGTGGACAAGGAGGATGGTGAGAATGGTCTTAGGTGTGTGATTATTCCATTATTTTCATTTCATGATGCCCTTCAACCCACATTACAGAGTAGGTGTCTTGTACATGATGTAGAACTACCTGCTTGATGTTTTCTTCAGGGATTTGCATGAAGGACTGTTACTAGCTTCAGTACCATCTACAGACAACACCTACATAAACTGCATCAGAAAAGAAGAGTAGAACCTATTATCCTATTAAAATACTTTTATGTCACTATAGAATACTACTACCTAATACCTGCTAATACTCAGAAAATTCATCCTACATCAACATCTGTGAAATCCATCTAAAATGCTGATACTACACAACAAATAGTGCTAAGCTCCTACTATTATAAAGGCAATCCCTTTTCTTGTCTGACAGCAAATTCCCACATTTATTGAAATGACACTTCCTGCTGTGGTATTACCCTACACTAATATGATGGCTTTTATTGTTACATCAGTACAGCACCACTTTGAGGATGCCTTCAGGTTCATTCAAAGTTTAACCAATGGAGTAACTCACCAATGACTGCCAAACAAGGGAATTCATGGTGTCATCTGATACTACAGTATGCAAACTCTTCATTTTGCACCAATATTACCACATGGTGACACTTCATCCATGTCATTCATCTAGCTTTGGGGTCTCCTTTTTGGTAAGTTTTATCACATTTCATCAAGCATCCATGTTGATGTATTATTTAAAGGGTTACCATCCCTTTGCGTGAAGAATCGATGTAAAATTACACCACAAAATTTGAATGTTAAATGTGTATTTTACTAAACCTGTTTGTGATCCAAGTTATGTGTTGATGATGTAACTGCTAGACATATTCAAATTAAAAAGACAAGTCTTAACACAAAATTGAAAATAAAACAAAATGAATTTGGTTTCTTCTTTCAAAGAAGACTTCTGTTGTGTATTTCACATCTTTTTATTATTCCTCACAAGAGGTACTCTGGTTATTCATGCCAAAGTATTTATAGAGGTATCCACTCCTCAATATATTTCTTCTCTTATTATGCTTAAAAGTTTAAAAACAACTGACATGTCCCATAAACTTTCACATAAAAGGACTACTTCTGAAGGTTGATGTAAGTCTGACATCCCTGGAATTGCCTTAGACATCCAAAAAAGGTAAGCATGATCTCAAGACATAGAGAGAAAGTCTGATAGCAAAAAGTTAGAAAAGGATGAACTTTGACAGCATACTATTCTTATCACCAAAATAAAATATTCCGATACAAGAAGAGAAAGGTTGCCACTTGTTTTGAGAGTTTCAGAGTTTTCCTAACTTTTAGGCCAGAGATGGCTTATTTCCACTATTTGGGCAACTGGTTTACTGAACCAGAGACACCTGCCATACACGGATGAGATTGTCAGAGTAACCAGCAAAGAGAGTTTGACCATCAGATGACCATGCAAGACTCAGACAGGTTGGTTGTTTCTCATTCTTTCCTCCAGCTGTGAAGACATCTTGCTTCAATTCTTCCACCAATGACTTGGTCTCAAGATCCTAAAAGAGAAAATGACATCACTTAATTGAATTATTTTTGCTTACGTCATCACTAAGACATCTTTACCATAGCTTATTTATAATCAAGGTGAACTTTGCAACAAACATTTACCCTGGGTCGTAGCAAAACTACATGTGACAGTGACAATGCCATGGGACCACCCTAGAGTAATAAATGCTAACCCTTTTCAAGTCCTAGTTAAAGCAAAATATTGCATTTAAATTGCACCAATATAGCAAACAAACAAAATACCTTCTCCCATCATTTGACTGTTCAGTCTCACCAACAGACTCTAGCAATAGCTTTATCTCCTCAAAATATTATGCATTACAAGAGTTATGGATGTTGCATCATTTGAATTTTTCAAAGTTTGGGTAAACAAATTACTTTTGCACATCAAATAACTGATGTTCTTCCTGAGAGAGCCTTGTTTCTTAAACAGAAAGCCAAAAGGCTTTGTGATTCCCTGCCGTATGGATAAAGTATATTGTAACAAACATGAATCACCCACACGACAAGCATGAGATGCCTAACAGTTATCCTACTTGAGATATCATGTTGGTTTTGACCTTTTGAAATCATGTGACCAAAAATGACTTTTTACCTCCACTTAAAACAATAGGGATAACCTACCCTATATGGCCATCTACATGCTAAATATGAAAAAATATGAACAAATATGAACAATCCACAGGCCAAGTATGAGATCCCTCACAGTTAGTACCCTTACAATATCATGTTTACAAGATTTTGACCTTTTAGGACCCCAAATGACCTCTGCCCCCATGAAAAATGATAGGGATCATCAACTCAATATAAGCAATCCACATGCTAAGTATGAGATCCCTCACAGTTATCCCTCCTGAAATATTGTGTTTACAGTAGGCTATAAGATTTTAAACTTTTTACTTCTTGTGACCTCACAGAACATATGACCTCCACCAAAGACAATAGGAATTATCTCCTCAAACTGAATAATCCACATGTCAAGTGTGATATCCCTCACAGTTATCCTGCTTGATGTTTAAGGTTTTGGCCTTCTGACCTCTGGTGACCAATGACCTTTGACTTCTGACAAAACCAACAGAGATCGTTTACTCAACATGGGCAATCAACATGCTAAATATGAAATCCCTCACAGTTATCCCTCTGGAGATATCTTGCTTACAAAATTTTGGCCTTTTGACCTCTGGTGACCCCAAATGACCTTGGACCTCCACTTAAAATAATACAGATCATATGCTCAATAGGGTCAATCCACATGCTTAGTATGAGATCCCTCACAATTACCCTTCATGCGACATAGTGTTTACAAGGACTGGACCTTTTGACCTCTGCCGACCCCAAATGACCTTTGACCTCCACCAAAACCAACAGGGATAATCTACTCAATAAGGACAATCCACATGCTATGTAGGAGATCCCTCACAGTTACCCTTCTGGAGCTACAGTGTTTACAATTTTTTGACCTTTTTTACCTCTGGTGACCACAAATGACCTTTGACCTCTACCAAAAACAACAGGGATCATCTACTCAATATGAGTAATCTACATGGCAAGTTTGAGATCCCTCACATGTATCCTTCTTGAGATAGAGTGTTTACAAGGTTTTGACCTTTTTGACCTCTGGTGACCACAAACGACCTTTGACCTCTACCAAAAACAACAGGGATCATTTAATTAATATGGGTAATCTACATGGCAAGTTTGACATCCCTCATGTTTACCCCTCTTGAGATATAGTCTTTACAAGGTTTTGACCTTTTTGACCTCTGGTAACCTAAATGACCTTTGACCTTCACCAAAAACAACAGGGATCATCTACTTAATATGGGCACACTATAGAGTAAGTTTGAGATCTCTCACATTTATCTTTTTTGAGATATTGTGTTTACAAGCAATTTCCAATGTGTTTACCATTTGACCTCTGGTGACCCCAAATGACCTTTGCACTTCACCAAAAACGATAGGGATCATCTACTCAATAAGGGGTATCTATGTGCAAAGTATGAGATTCCTAGAGGTTACCCTTCTTGAGATAGTGTTTACAAGTGAAGTGTCACATACATACACATATACACACTTACGCACCCTCACTGCCTTGCGGGGTCCCTGCACAGAGGACCAGGTAAGGAATTCAGAGGATTTCCCCATTAGTGGAGCTACCAGCAAACTAGGCCAGTACAAGTACATGGCTTGAGGGCGAGCTGTTTGCCAAGGCAGGCGCGTGCAGCCGCGCTTGACACGTTTCACTTGTCCAAAATTTTGGGTAGTTACTTGCAGTTTCAAGCCGCATGTGAGCAAGAACAGACGTGCGAGTGGAGAGCTCTCTCTGGCTGCCCGGTACCCGTTAAGGATATGTTTGTGAGTGCACACACACACAACATCACTATTGCATAAATTCCTCTGACTTCGTCAAGGAATCAAAAAGAAAGCTACCTTAATTTGAATTGTCTATCATACTGTATGTATCATATTGGTTTAAAAAATATGAAAATTTTCCGTGAAACAAATGCAATATTTCCAATTAGGGTGATCAAACCAGTTAAAAGCACTAAACTGTTACACTTCACATCAGTCAAACTTAACTTGTGATTACCTTTCCATTTTTAATGAAAAACTACTTGTCACACTTCTTATTCATACCAAGTAGTAAGAATACAAAGCAGTTGTATACTGACAATTAAATCTAACCAACAAATTGACAAGACATAACTTAATGAGCAAGAAGTACAAGTGATAATCATCAGAGAAGAGAAAATCCAAGCAAAGATAAACAGAATTCACTCAGAGTTTCAAACTGAATGTGCATGTTCAGTGTCCAAGTACTTCCTTCAAAAGTCAATATTACTCAACTGTTTAAATATTCAACACAGGTCCAGGCCTGATTTTTAAGAAAATTTTCAGGTTGTCCTTTGGACAACCTGACAACAAAATTCTGGTCGTCCGAAATAATTTTTGGTAGTATGAATGAAAATAACATTAAAACTAGTTTTGCGCTCAGTGAAATGTGTAATGTAATAATCAAAGCACTAACTGTATACTCATATCACATGGTTGACTCCACCATATGGTAAGTCAGTGTACAACTATCGTTTGCAGCTGCCGTAGTAAACAAAAAGTTCATTCATAAATTTTGTTAAGTTTCCATTGATCATTTTTCCCGCCCAAAATTCCTTACGTACGCTCAACAGACAGCTTGAAACCTTCTTGAAGAATTGAGGTGCCATTCATACCCGTACATGCAAGCCTAGAGCTGCATGCAACGAGCCGAAAGAACCTTACACTCTGGCTGTTGGTGCCAGGCAAACGCTTACTGCTTGGTTGTGGTCGCATCACATACAAACATTTCACACTGTTGGATTTACATGGAGTTAGTTAGATGAGGTTTAACGGCCCAGTTTCCATCCAATTGGTTCAAATCAAGCCGGCTTCTGCCTTTTTTCCAGTTGTGCCTCACTGGCTTGTTTTCCCTTACTCCATTGCTTATGCTGAGCATCACGCACAATGGCAGAAGGTTCCATTTTTGAAGTCTTTGGTAAGACTCAACCTGGGAATTGAACCCAGGACTCCCGTGTGAGAGGGAGATCCTCTTACACTAGACCAAACATGCGGTGTGGATTTACATAGAATTAACTCGAACATCGAGTCATGATATGTCGATTTTTTAAACATCTTAGTATGCAACGATTGATAAAATCATTGGCACAGCACAAAATTTCGTTGCATAGTATGCCCTTGAATTTTCAATATCAACTTTTGGCTGCCAGCTTTACATGACTGATTCACTCAGAATCATTAGGGGCAAGTTCAACTTTGACTATGTTAGGCTTGGTTATGCCTGAACTAACAAACAGTTACTGCATCGAATGGCCACTAAAAAAAAATCAGCGGAGGTTTGGCTGTGGACTTGAGTGTACATGGGAGATGGTTTTGTGTGTGTCTTTGTGGGTATCATAACTTAATTAGAAGTGGGTTTCAACCATCAACAAAACTTTGTCCCAGTATGTCCAAAGATGCATTTTGGTTAGGCAAGGCCTGTAATACACTATATGCCAGGCTAGCTTACCTTGCTTACATTTCGCGATGTGGTGATAGCAAGCCAATCGTGTATATATGCCACAGATAACACAGTTTACTATATACAGTCTACAGAACTATCTATTAGTTCTGTAGATCGTCCATATGTATAAATGCCTGTACACGTAAACAATGCAGGAGTTTTTGTTCGTTCTTTAAACGGAACAGTCCTCTCTGAAGTTGCACCAATGAGAATACTAAGACAAATCCCCTCTATGTGGGAAGTACCAAATCCTTTTGTTTTTAAGTTTAATTGTTGGATGATGAATGACGGGTGATACCATTGTCTTACTATCACTTCTTTGGGGAATTTTTCGAGTAACTATTCTGCTTTATGTTTTGAATTATTTAGTCACTGGTAAAATCTACAAGTCCATCAGACAAGCTCAAAGAGAGAAACAGGTTGTGGGACGCAATTTTTACTCGTCACGGACGATCGGACCAGTGTTAAATTTTAGCCCTGTGGGTCTGCGGGTACTCACAAAGTAAATGTAATGATTTGCCCAGGGAACACTTCCCACCCCCTTGGAGGATTTTGCAGACCACCAAACATCACTTTCATAGACCTACAAAATCTGGCCTACCACCATCATCTTTTGGTGAACCATGGGTTACAAATCACTGATCTGAGACACCCATTAGGCTAAGGTAGGTAACTCCACTCTCAATTCAAAGAGTTCTGGAAAGTTGGTAGGCTAGAAATTCACACTTTGCATAGCTGCTCTGACCATGTTCCTGTATCAGCTACAGCATCACTGTAGGAGTCCCAACTCCATTCAGAGCCTTCACTCCATAGGCCATGGATACTGGGCTCCACACACATTAGAGTTGCCTAAGCCTATACCACCTCAAGAATCTTTAACAAATTTAAGGCTTTAAATTAATAATAGTGATGGGTTAGTGAAATCACTACATCAGGGTTAATACATAAGCCTGCCCTGAGTATCACTTAATGCTCAAGTATTTACCCAGATTTTGATGCAAGGTCCTGCTGCAGCACACAGCCAGTATCTGTTTGGGCTGAAGCAGAGGGCATTAATGATGTCACCACCCTCCAGGGTGTAAAGATGTTTGCCTTCATTCAGATCCCAAAGCATGGACTGACCATCCTACACAGGAGGAAAAATAAAAGTGTCTGAGTCAAAAGTGTGTTTACACCACTTTTCAAATTAGGTTTATTTCACAAAACAATGCATAAGAAGACACATTGTTTTAATAGCAAACAAAGTCCTTTCCAGAGTTACCTCCAACAACTTGTTAAATGATGACACAACTTTACAGAATGAAGATTGACCCATCCAGCACTGCAACTTAAGTTTTTAGGGGGACAAAATAATTGTACAGCAGGGGTTCTACACCATTTCTGGATGGGTGACCCAATTCTAGTTTGCCAGGACACAACTTCAAACCTCAAAGTCCCAACCTTTTTACATTCATGCCTACAAGGGGAGTGGGGCTCACAGTGCTAGGACATTCAAATAATAAGCATGCCAGTGCTGAGGACTTTGAGCTTTCTCAGGGGATGTAGAGCCCTCCCCCTCCCCCAGATTTCACCAGAGAAACTTTAAAGGATAACACTTCCAGAGGTAGTTGCACTGCATCTGGCAACTATAATAATTACAGAGAGAAACTTTCTTCATGGAATCTTGCATTACTATGCAATGTGAACACTGCAAATTCTGATGAGGCTAGCCAGTTATGATGATGTGTCCCTGATGTGTCCCACAAAATGGAATTATGTGGGTCCTTCACTGAAAAAACTTTTGAAATAAAAACACTCTTAATGTTACTAATATAATAATTTGTTTTTATATATGTCTGTTAAGATTTCAGACACTGTAAACAACAAAACAAAGTAAAAGATATGGCAAAAGTTATACTAAGCAGCTGGTCATATGGTCAAGGCCTAGCTTCCCTTAAGCCATCCTAGCACCATTTAGAGTTCTACATGATGCTGATCAAGGAGATAAATATTTACAACACTCTTTTGAGTTCTTTGACTGGTCAACATCTTTAAACAATGTGAGGTAACACAATGTTAGTGCAATCACAACATAGTGCAATCAGAGAGTAACAGACTGTAGCAGCTTTTCCCCACTGCTAGGGCAGTGACTTAGAGTACCATACATGAAATTTACCATGGGCTAAAAAAAGTTCTTTTCAGATTTTTGAAGGAGTTGAGAAGGAAAACTGCTCTGAATATCCTGCAGAGGTCAATTTGTTACACTAGAAATGAGCACCAAAACTACCTCTCATATGCCTTAGATTAAGAGTAGTCCAAAGTTATTTACCTTGCCTCCTGAGGCACAGAGAGAACCATCTGGGGAGACAGTGACACAGTTCAAGTATCCAGTGTGACCATAATGGTTGGTCTTCAGCTTGCAGTTGGTGAGGTTCCAAACCTGCCAATGTGAAGAGAAAAGTTGCCTCACACAAACATTTAAATCTCATCATTGAATACATTAGAGTCAAGGCTGAAAACACTACGGACAAGGTCTGGCCAAAGTGACCTGTTGAGGCAATGTAATTTTTGTAAACTTGGGTACACTTACTTAATTGACTCCCCCGATTCAAGTAGCCTAATTTCTTACCATTAGCCAATGTATTACGTGGGCCGACATGAAATGGGTATAAAACAATTCTGACAATCATAACGTGAACCTCCAGTTATTCTAAATGGTCCAGCCTAAACCAAAGTATCTTTAAAGGAGGGGGCAGTTCAACCAAAAAGTAACCTGTGGTCCTTAAATTCTAATTTCTCCCTTGATCAATGTTTACACATCAAATCACATGTGAAGAGTCACAGGTATCTCCTGCACTACAGATTTGCTTTTGCAATTTCAGAAAATTACTCACAGCTGGGAAACTATCACAAAGAACCAAGTCATACTGCTAAATTACCTTCCTCCTGTAAGAACATCAACCAAGTTAGTTAATATTAGAAGTCAATGTGTTCATCTTCCAAGGTTTCACACTGGATTACATAACCATGCTCATAAAGCTATTTTTAGTGATATGGATCCAAAAGTTTCCAGTCAGTCTAACACATTGCACCTGACCGAAATGTTACACACTTTTCTCCAGGACAGTTCTAAGATATGAGGCTACCACAAATAATTTGGCCCCTCTTCTATCTTTTACAGTTTCTTGCTTTGAATAACAAGGAGGATATTTTTTCTAATAAACAGTGGTGTCATCCATAAATCACAAATGCTCAATTGAACATTCCATACAATTATCTCACCTTGACAACTTTGTCCCATCCAGCAGATACAATGATTGGGTTTGACTGGCTGGGAGAGAATCGTACACAGGATACCCACTTGTCATGACATTCTTCCTGAATATTAACAAAATAAAAAAGTTCCATTTATTTGTAGAAACTGACATTATCATAGACCATACCTGAACTGTCAAACGGTATTTTCAATAAAAAAATTTACAAAACATTTAATACACCACCCCATCGTGTGACATTTGGCAAATGAGCAGTGCTTTATAGAGAAAATGCGTAAGTTTGAAACTCCAACCGTCGTGTGTGTGTGTGTGAGCATATGGGCAGGAAAGGGAGGGGGTGGTAAATAATAGTGTTGAGCCAATAGCGTTGATATCGTAAATTGACGATAACCAATGACAACTCAAAGTTTACATTGCCCCGAAACCAAACTAAACTGCAACATAAGCTATGTTCACTACCCTAGGCCTATGAGGCCATGTGTTTAAAGAGAATAAACTAATGAAAGCTTAGACATGAAAATCAACGCTCAAGTGACAGGTATATCAATAAAGTTGTTCTATTAATCCTGGGAAATGCCATGCTTATCTGCTTGCAGGGTTTCTGGCCTGCTTGTAACAAATTTGTTAAAATTGCTACAATTGCCACAAAAAAAAAAAAAAAGAAAAAAAAATCACCATTGTTACTCACAGACAAATCCCTGATTTATGCTTACACCTTTTAGTCAATGTGTATACTTGTATAAGTTTGTGGAGCACAAAATGCAAAAAACACTTATGGTTTAATCCCCAATCTAGCCAGAGATGGTAGCGAACTTGAAGGCAACTGTAAAACTTAAATATATATGCAAGATTCAAAATGAAATTGGCCTTATGGTCCATCTGTTACCTACGCCCAGGCCCTGGCAGTATACAGTACGTGATAGTAGTATATACTGATATCAAACCCATAACGCCATTTTCTGCCTATACATTAACATCAACCAATGCCCAGTTAGTGGGGGCACTGAGATTATTTCTGAGGTTTCACAAGAACTTAAGAATTTACCATTTATGTAAAATTACAAGCTAGACCACATAAATTCTTGTTGAAAATATTGTATTGGACACCATGGGCAATAGGTAGCCCGGACAGACCTTGCAGTATAAAGCTTACATGGTTGTATAGAACAGGCTTTCTCAACTGGTGGCGTGCGGCACCATTTCAGATGGCGCACGTCGGGTCGGCTGGCTGCATGACAAAAATCCAGACTAAAATTTCAAATTGGAATGCCAAATTGAAAGAGCAGTAGAGAACTCCTATTATTCAGATATTCACACTCTCAACCTGTCAGTTCTGCGCACTTAAGAGTATCGAGGCAGCTACAGTAGCTAGGCTACAGTAGGTACTGTAACAAGTGGGGAAGCCCTGTAATGCAAGCCTTACAGCTGCAAGCTTCACTACAGCGATGGTACATAGAAATGTTACTATGCGAAACGCTACCCAGCATAGACGAAAATGCATCAAACGGGAGGGGGTCCTCCTCTCACAGCATTGGCATAGCCAGAGGGGGGCCAGGGGGCCATGGCCCCCTAATCAAATTCTGAAAAAAATACTTTTTATTTGTAATGGAACAAAAAATTGACTTCCAATGATGCTAAATGTTGCACCAGATTGTATCGGCAGGTACTTAAATATTCAAAAATTTCTCAAAGGGGAGGGGGACACCCCTCCCCCCAGGCTGCTGATCAGGCCCTGTAGTTGGCCCCCTCCAAACAAAAATCCTGGCTACCCCAGTGTCTCACAGGAATTACTCCACACAGGATGAACAGTCACCAGGTTGGATGGTGGCTCTCCTTGAATTTTTATGCAATCAAGTGGCACTTCACTGAACCTAGTTGAGAATGCCTGGTATAGAGGAACATCAGTAATCATCTTAACCAACACGTTTTTCACTCAATGGAAGCGACCAATGGATCTGTGGTCCATTTTTTTTTTCAAAATAAAAATATCCATCTATCACATTATTTTCATCCAATTCAGAAGAATCAGATTCCATAATGAAATTTCCTTCATGTCAAGATCTACTGGGAACATGCAGTACTAGAGGGCAGAAGGAGGGTCCCATTGCAAAACCAAGAACAGAGAAGTACCACACAAATTTTATAATACAGTCCACTCAATATAGCCAGGGTTTCCACACCTTCAAGATACTAAGATCAAAGACTTTTTCAAAACAAAAATAGCCTTCTTCTAAACCTCAAAATAACAATTTACTTGGGAAAAAAAAGAAAAACTGCCCTTGTTTTTACTCATTTACCCATTATGGCTTCATCCCACAACAAGACCTCAAATAAAATTTGTGTCTGGTTTTCAGTTTTCCAGACCATATGGCACTTTTTCCAGACCAACACCCAAAATCCCAGGATTTTCAAGACCATGAAAAAATTCCAAATTTTTTCCAAACTTTTCCCATTTTCCCTCCTTTATACTGGAACCCTTCTCATTAATCATAACATTGCTCATTCTTCATTATAAAAGTTCACTTCTACATAAAATATGCACAGGGAATACTAATGACCTGTTTTGTTGTTGTCTTCAAAATACTACTTATAGAATCAAAGCAATACGTAATGGACAACTATTTGATCTATGCCTACTTTTCATCCAGATGTAGACCAAACTATGACATATGGATTGCCAAAGTAAGGCAAGAAAAATAAATCTTTTCCTTTGGAAATTTACTAGGATTCCAATTCAGTGTTATAAATTACCTACAAAAGAATGTTTCCAAAGCAATTGTATGTGTCTCTCCCTTTAACACTGTACAACTGTTTGCTAAATTTACTCATGGAAACAGAAAACTAAAGCAAGTGCTATATTTCTGTATCCTTTTTGATATAAAAAATATGGTATGCAGGCTAGTGCTATTTTGCCATTGAATGTTCAAGTTACACTTACTGCAATGGTGTACTTGCAAATACCAAGGGTGTTCCATAGCTTGATGGTCTTGTCCCGGGAACCGGAGACAATCTGTCGATTGTCAGCGGAAAATGCAACAGACAGAACATCACCAGTGTGTTCAACAAAAGTCCTTGTTGACTTGCCACTATAGGAAAGAGAGAGAGAGAGCATGTGAAAACATGTATACCTGTACCTACTTGAAACTTAATATTAAGACTAATACAGATTTATCACACACACTTTTCTCAAGGCTACATACAATATGCCAAAATAATTATTAGCTTCTTCCTGCAGAACCCACAAGGCCATCTAGAAAAAGTGACAGACAGTTCACTAAGATAAAACACTTGTCATCTGGCTTGCTGGTTACAAATGTGTTCCTAATTCATACCTTGCACTGTTGGCAAGAAGCTTCTCACTATCCTGAGATAAAATGCTAACTGTAACATTGCAGGAGCCTTCAGTGTGTCTTCAGGCAGGAACTGTCTCTAGGCTACAAAAGCCTGAACCAGGCACATTTACTTTGGTGCTACAGTACTATAATATATATTTGAGAGAATGAGACTACCATACTTTGATATGTTATCATGGTTTTTTATGTCAATGTGCTTCTTCTGCCATGACTATGGTTCAAAAGATATTCGGTGCATTTCCTAATTACACACAGCCAGTCTAATGTGTTTTTCTAGAGGCTGTAATCTCTCCATTCCTCCTACAGTGATGAAATCCATCCAATAATTAAGTCACAGTCACTGGTGCAACACAATTAACATTCCCTTTCACACAGCCCACTGCTCAGGTCAAGGTTGATTTTTTACATCAGTGATACTGTTTGCCCACAGTAACATTAATGTGTGTATAACTACAACAGTTACCAAGCAAATTATCCAAAACAGGTTGCCTTTAAGAAATTCCTTCATAGTTGGAAAACAGTCCAACCACTGTCCTGATAAAAATAGTGCAGAGCTTTTAGCCCACCTCTCACACCTATAAGCAGTGCTTTCTCACCTGTTCAGATCCCACAACCGCAGAGTTTTGTCCCATGATCCTGTAAGAGCAAACTGTCCATCTGAAGACATAACCACATCTGTCACAAAGTGACCATGTCCCTCCAATGCACGGAGAGAATAACCATAGCTGGTGTCCTCATGGGTGAGTTTCCAGATAATAGTTGACTTATCTGTTTATGGAGGAAAATAGGATACAACTTGTCTGTGAAAAGTAAACCTTAAATGTCCTACAAATTACAACCTAGTCCCAGAGAGTTAAAACTGTCCATATCAAGTCTACTTCCAGGTAGGGTGTGGCAATATTGCCAATATAAAGTATGTATCAGCCTAAAATATCAATAATATTGATATTTTAGCAGAATGGGTACAGACACTATACATATCTAGCAGCGTTTCCCCTTGCACTCTTTTAGTGAGGCAGCAACCTCAAAGTTTTTGGCCAACACCTCATTGAAATTTGCTCAACGCTTGAAAAACACGGGGCTGAGTGCAAATCTGCCCCCAAAATGCTAAAAATCGTCCCCGAAATTGCTGTGACAGGAGCAAAGCAAAAATGAAAATTTAAGCAAATCACCCAGTAAATTCCCAAGAACGTTTGAGCTGAGAATGCTTCACCTTTCCCTCTGATGAAAAAAAATAATGTAGTCAAATTTCTAGGGCTGTCAATTTCTGTTAAATCTTCTAAACGTTTTTACAGTCGTAATAAAGGTTCGTTTACCATTTAAATGGTGTCCATATTCAGTATCAACCATATCAGTGTTCGATTCTTACGACAGTCCTGTCGCCTGGCACAACCAGAAATTCTGCAGGACTACCAGATATTGCAAAAACTGATGTATAAGGTCGTCCGTCCGGACAACCAAATCTTTTGAGGACATTGATGTTTACATTATCAGGGCAGTGAATTGCGCAAGCAAGGAACTTTAAAAATCCGATCGCAAAATTTTACTTGCAAAATGCAGTGATCATGCATGTTCACTACAACTTCCCACACAGTCACTGTATTGAAATGTTGATTGCACTAAAGCCAAAAAATGTGCCCTGTACAAACTCCAGTAGGCCTACACTGTACACTGAGGAGCTGAATTTCTTCGTGCAAGCTACAAATTCGTAGTGCTGGTGATGTTGTATCACTCGTTCTTTGAATCCCGAGCTATGTTTAATTTTTTAACCATCAATACGAACTTATAACATTAACTATGTCCACATTTTATATGAATGCACGCCACGTTGTCATCGCAAGAAACTAAGCTACGCAGGCAGTCCTTTACTGTACTTGTACACTCCCACATAAAGAATGCAGAACGTACAAAGAGACTAACTTTCGATCCAGATTTCAAATGTACATATTAACTGAAAATAGTTTGAAAAAGGGAATTAAACCCTTTGTTTTTCTTCAATGATAGTTACAAAGTAAAAAGTAAATAGTTACAAAGCTTTTTGTAGTACCCAAATGAGGATATATTAGTCCCGAAATTTAGGGTTCGATCACACATTGTAACTACTGCACTCTGTACACATAGCATCATTAATTCTAAGAGCAAGACCCATCGTAGGAAATATCGAAAAGAAAAAAACCTTAAGTGGACAAAAAGGCCAAAAATATTTGGTTCGCATGTGTAAAAGACTCAAATAACAATCTGTGATATATTCGCAAGATTTACTACAACAGGTTTTCCTTGTGAGGCACTTTTTTTCAGAGTGGCATTGCACTTTGGCCGTAGCCTGACATGTAATATATATGTATAGGTCTACGCAACAAACCTACGGCTGCATTTCTGAAGAGTTGTCTCAATGAACTCAACTGGTGCACAGGAGAACAAATCCCACCATTTTCTAATATTT
>WURT03000002.1:845139-855859 GCA_009936505.3 Holothuria glaberrima | reverse complement strand
TTTACAAATGGACAGTTCAATACATAAAGAACTTGGGTAATGTTATCAACAAACATACTGTAGGAAGACATGCTTTGTAGCTCTGCAGCTCATTTGTAATATGTTCGCCAAACTTTCATATTTTATACCTTGAAAACCAGAAGCCTAGTGGATGCACATCAGTAAAAACAACTACATAGGCCTATACTTCTTATTTATTTTTATTTATTTTCTATTCAAACTTTGCTTAAAAGAGGGTAAAACTTAGTACAGTAATCTTCCCCACGGCCTTCAGTTACAATGTGTACAAGTAAGACATGTACTGTATACAGCATGTGGCAACAGGAATGAAATTTCTTGGGGTTAATAATCATGGTCATACAGTAACTAACTGACTTTGGCTACCAAGATATGGTGTACACTAAATTCACTTGACCAAGCCAGAATTTTTCTAACAGCTTTTTCAAACTGAGTCATGTAATATACATAACTCTGTGATAGTCATGAGTAAAGCAATTGCCAGAGTATAGAGGTTGAACGTTTCATAAAAGCAATTTTTTTTTTTCTGTTTTGCCTGTGTCATGTAGCTGTATGTAAACAGACTACACACCTTTGAACCATGATATTCTTAATAGAGAATATTAAAGAATAAAGTCTCATCTAAGATATCTCCCTAGTTGTCCAAATGGTTAGACATCACAGTTACTCCAACACTCATAACAAGGCAGACAGTTATTCAACTTGCAGACCTACAGGACTGTACTGCAGATGATGTCAAGAAGAAATATAAGTGGAGACTGCCACCCCTTCAGCTTCCTTCTTACACTTGGCCTATTTTCACTATTAAGTAGACAAGTAGATCGTACTGGTACAGGTCTGTCTTTCTGTATCATGCATGAGTTACAGATTTATATTCTGCACTCGGCTGAATGCGTCTTGGCCCCGTCAAAAACTGGGTTGCATCGGAAGATGGGAAATGTGACCAAATCTGAAGGCAAACACAGGCATCTCAAGAAAGTCACCAGATGTCAGGTGGGGCCCTAACCCATGTGCAACAGGGAATGCTTTCATGGTGTGCTCTGAAAATGTCAGGAACAGTACAAAGTTAAGGGTTATGAACAAGGGCCTTTAGACGGCACATGGAGGGTGAGATATTACAAGTAAGTGAGATTTGGATTGTGCTATTAATCACCAGGGGAATATTGTTAGAGCACTCTTGTACAAAGAGGGCAAGTAATTTACAAAGGGCCAGAAGATTAGAATAAAAATGTCTGCTATTTAGCCAAGGTAGACACATACCATGTCTGCAAAGGTTAACTAACTATACAAGATATGATTCTAAAAATTAAATGTTGCTCTTAAAATTGCAGTTGACTATCAGTTTATCAAACAGCAGTGACTCACAGTATATCACTTAATCTTTCTTTAGTGTGTGAGTCTACAATTTGCAGTGCAAGTCTATAAACTCTCTGAAACAGGAATGCTTGCCCAGACTGTAATTACCGTCCACACATATGGTAATAAAATTCTGAGTGTGAACGTACTTAAAATAAAAAAATTATGAAACCATTTCCTTGTCTCAACTTTCATCATTCCCTAGAGACACAAATGTAACAATAGAATAACTTTCCTCAACTATTTGGAGAAAAAAAAGCTGGAGGATGAAGAATGGTTACAGACTTACTGTAATCACTTGACAAAATTTTTCCATAAAATCTTATTAAAAAAAAAAAAAAAAGAAATCGTAGAGTCAAGTTTTTTCATCAACTATATATTACAATCAGCTGAAAAAAAAAATGAAAGCAGCTGGTTTGTGGGAAAAACCAGAATTTTGACTTTTAAGCTTTTGAATCTTTGAAAGCAACTCTGGAAGTTTTTCTTTGCTTCAATCATTGTTCTGTGAGAGGCCTTTGGTTCTCAAGGTACAATATGCAGTGTGTTAGTTACTGTAGCAACTGAGATCAGTAGGTCTCTCCCTCCTTCACATTTTTTGGAGGGCAGAAAACTTTCCAATGTGGGGTGGGGGGATGTTTTAGGTGCTGCTGGAAACTAACAATTCTGAGGTTGATATACAGCTGTACTTAAAGCAAATCCTAGTTTAATTAGTTCCATACTGAACGAAATACCATACTTTTTTACAATATATTTGCATGTATTTTTTTTTTTTAAATTATACCTGAAAGAAATCAAATATATACTGCTTTAATTATACTTTGTCAGTTTCTCAATATCACAAGCTCCTACTGTAGCAGTTCCCTACATGACACCTTGCAGTGGAACGTCTATCAATTATCAAAATATGTCTGGGTTTTCCTCCAAACAAATTATCTTTATGTAAAAACTAGAAAAGTCAAGAAGGTTTTGAAACCTGCCGTGACAGATCTTTTTACGAGAGCATGGCAGGAGTGGGTCAATGCCCTTCAAATTATATCACTCTTTGCAAGATGAGATGCGCTATTCCTCATTTGATTTTTTCTCGTTTACTAAAAAGTTGTTTTCCTGTTGTAGGTGAATATTGTGAAATTACAAAGTACATAGCACAGTTGATGCACAGATACAGTATATACTGTAGTTCATTGACCGAGCAATCCAGTACAAGTGTACTTCCCATACAGTTAAGCCTATAATTTAAAAGGATTGTTAGGCATGTTTCCAGAAATTATTTAGCCTTTCAAAACCTACTGTAAGATTTTAATATCCCATGAATCATTTTCAAGGGACCCTCCTGGCCAACTTTAAACATTCTTTCATTTTTTCAGTTTTGACCAGGGAGCTGCCTCTGTACTTAAAAAATGTATTTATAATGTATATATACAATTTTTTTTTAAATTTGTCTTACAAATACCATGGCTGGGACTGAAAGTACACAACAGCTGCAGTACTGGTACAGACTTTTACCAAAGCTTAAAAATTTGACTGTAGAGATCTCCCTTTAATACCTCACCATATCTCAGGGAAAAATTAATCCAGATTGCATTGTTTCCAATTTTTCAATACACTGAACATTCAAATTACAGAAGTACAAAATACAAAAATCTGTTAAATTATGTCTACTCAAACATAACATTTTCACCACTGTAACTTTATTTTTGTTAGAAAATTCAATAAACCTCTGGACTCCTAAAAAAATTTGGACAAGGAGTTATTCCCTGTAAATTTCTTTTTTTAAGTGCTTCATCTGGAAGTGCTCATGGAATGAAAATGTTTTCTTAATTTTTAAATAATAGTAAACCCGGGATTGCTCTGAAACCAAACTTAGCATGATCATGGTACAATCTTGGAAATCACGCTAACAAAGTGCTGAAATTTTGGCTGCATAAAATTACCAAGAAAACCTGAAAACTGTAAGCTTACAGGTAGTTTCACAGAGATTATGGCCTTAAATATCTTAGCAAATGTACTAGGCTAGGTATTTACAGTATCTCCACCCAAAATTTCAAACAGCCTACTGTGGTATTAAATGCACGATGTATTTTATTTACATGTAGCCATTTAATATCACTATAAATATGTGAAATGGAATGAATTCTTAATAACTACTGTATTTTTAATTAGTTCATCTTCTTTTAAAACTTATCTATGATTTCTATTTTGAAGGAAAATGCCAGTGTTTTGTTGCCACACTTTGATCAACAAATTGTTAAAATTATTGTAGGGATATTTACTGTTACTGAAATAAGTTCTAGGCCTACTTCCCACACAGAATGTTAATACTGCACACACGAAAAAAGAAAAAAAAAAAAACGTATTTTTGTATTTTGAACCATCAACACAAAAAGTTTAAATTTTCTCCCCTGGAAATATTTTAAATCTTAAGACGACATTTAATTCCTTGCCCTACCTTGAAAATAATGCAGTGAAAGAGTATTTTGTAACATTTACCAAAGCATTTTCTGTACTAATTAAAGACACATTGATCTATTTTAAAGGGATGGAAGCTGGCTTCCCATCAATGTGTTTTGGGGAAAAAATCAATAAAAGTGCACTAAGATGAGGAATACATGTACAAATGATTTTCCTTTACCGCAGCTTTTTGACTGATGAAAATAAATTTTTTAAACCCCTATAAGTCTTTTAACCATATATTCTCCCCTATACTAACCGACTGTACAATATTGAAGATCACAGTATCTAGACCATAACAACATTATGGAAATTTTGATCAAATATACAAGTCAGTCACTCATACTCCCAGCAAAATTCTACAGTATATTATTTTTCTTTTTTGGGTTAGTGGAGGGTAGGCTAGCACTTTCAGAACCACGGCACTACCGTCTTAAATCTGAAGAATTATGATCCCAAGGTTTTTTAATACTCACCCTCACAGCAACTCGAATTCACAACTGTTTCTAGCAAATTTGCATGAACTTTATAATTATTGATACTGGTACTCTCTTCAACATCCCCTTATCTTCATCCCTTGTAACAAAGCAGCATTCTTTTTTTACTTCACAAAATGAATTTTACAGACCTAGGCCTAAATAAAAATGGATTGTATGGTTACTCTACATGTGGTGTAAATAAAGCGGAAACCAAACTGTAAGCATGTTTTACTAATAATTGTGTTCCTACTTGTGCATATGATCTTGCTCATTTACACCTTGTTTGCAGCACTTTTTCATATCACTGTGTTTATAATACAGAGCTGTCCTAGTCCAATTCATTTTGGCTAGTAGTACTGTCAATATGTCACCTACTCTGGCATCAAATTGCTTTTCCATCTTCTTTCTAAGCCGCTTTACTAGGCTATATTTTCAAGTTTACCTTGGGTCAAAGCTATTAAATCTGCCAGTATTTTTTAATTTCTTTATTTATTTACTTTTTACGATGGACCTTGGCCTTATGAAAAGTTATGTGACTGTAGTGTGTATTAGCCAGTATGGTATAAAGTAGCATAAATTCAAGAACTGTTCATGTAGAGTCAATTAGGCCTACCATTTAATAACACCTTTATTATTTTATTTCTCCATTTTTGGGGCTTTGTGCAGCCTAAGATTATCTACATAGCTTACAGCTGCTCCTGGAATTTCAGTGTCCATGGCAAACTTTAAAAAAGATTCATCTGAATGAGTCAAACATTCACTAGCGTTAGACAGTGATTGATAAATCCATACTCTGACAGTCATATGTTTGTAATTTGTACTTCTACTAATGTTAATACTTGAATCGACACGATATTGATCTCATGCTCAATTTAAAGCACAATGTATTTGAAGGACTAAGTTAGGCTAGCCTAAGTTTGCTAGGGTACTATGTTACTCAACTGTTAGTAAGCTGACCAAAGTTCTGTCAGAAGCTAGAATAACAGACCTGGCAGGCCCTGATTTTCAGGTTGCCCATTGGAAAACCCAAAGTCAAATTTAGGTCGTCCAAAATATTTTTTGGTTGTTCGAATGAAAATCGCAAACAATAGATGAACAAATGTATTTCCTGTCTCTGCCACAGAATACAAACATTTATTAAAAAAATTGCATTTTTCTATTGGTACAATAATGAATGGTAGTCAATACCATTGTCTGAATACCACTTCTTTGGGAATTTTCATAACAATGCTTTCTTGCAGATGTAGGCTAGGGAACTATTTGATTACAAGTAAAATCTACTTGTCCATTGGACAAGCTCAATGAGAGAAAGTGGTTGTCCACTGCAATTTCTACCCGTCACAGACAATAGGACTAGTGCAAAATTCTGCCCTGGCCTGGATAAATAACAGTAAGTAGGCTTAGACCTAGGCAATTTAATCATTTAATTGGCCTACCTTTAGGCCTATGCCACTTTCATCAGCTTAGTACTAGTAGTATAGCCTAGTACAATACAGTGCCCTATTACTATTGCAACATTAAACAATCACGACCTTTTACTCTGATAAAAGCCGTTCCAGTGAGCCTCAGTCTATATTCGCCTATCCATCTTGTTAGGTGTAGGCCTAGGCCTACTCCATGGGCCGTGGTCGATAACGGGGATGCCTAAAATGTGCAGTACAATACACTTTTCATTTTGAACATTAAAATGACATTGCAACTTAACCTGTGTGGTAGCCTATGTTCACATAGCCTACTTGTTCGCTAATCGCTTGTGAGATTCTTCAGTTGCTTTAGGCTAGCTTTCTTCGCCTTCTATACGCTAGACTAGCATTAGTTATGGATTTTAATTTGTGTTAACAGGTTTACATTTTAATGCCAACTGTTGATGAATATTTCTGTTCATTAATGCTTTACTTAGAAATTTATAGAAATTAGACCTACGGCCTTGAACTTGAACACACTATTTTAATCCGCAACAAAGCCCTTGGGATAGACTGTGTACATAGGCTAGGAAACAGACTACACACCAAGTGGAATATTGCACATCAGTGAATATTGCCAAAGAGTGCCAGCGAAGAAGTACGGAAAATGAACCGTAGCATTTCTTGCCTAACTTACCTGGAAACAAGCGACAGGCGTTATTCCTCCACTAACGACACCGCTTGATGTTGCATCGAGAAATTCTCAGTGATCAATGAAAATTCAGCGTAAAAGTATGGCAGTTTTGCAATAAAATGTCAAGCGCACTGTGCTTGAACTTGTGTGAACTTGGCCCAGCTACTCCCGCGGTCATTCACCAGGAGTTTACCGCTGGGAACACTGTACTTTACCAATCTCCTACTCTGCAGGCGAAAAAAGCTGTTTTTGTGAGGCGGCCTGACGTAGCGTTTAAAAACTTGTAAGAGAACACCTTGGCGACCAAAGAAGCTGGGAGTAAAATGACATTCCATACGCATTTGTTGTGATCTATACACAGAGCATTGACATTTTGGCCATGAAAGAAGAAACTAGGTTATAAATACACAACCTGATTAAACGGTTGTGAGCATCGCAGGCTAAATTGTTCGCTCCGCCTATGCACTCGTGTGTGTGTAATACTGTGCAACTATTGGTTACCAAACTATCAATATTCATTACTTTTCATTGTTCTCTCTCTATACAACATCATAGGCCGTAGGTGTGCAAATAATATCAGCAATTTTGACAGTATGTAAACATGTTTTTGTCACAACCTTAGGGTGTGTGTAACACGTCTCTCCGTAAATGGGGAAGCCCAGTTGAAAGTTGAACATCCGACTTATATTTTAAGCTCAAATAAACATGAATTTTTCAGCTACGGGAGAGATGATAATGAACAGAAGGGTTTGGGGAGTTTATTTATTTATTAATGACGACGGAAGAACTTGAATGAGTTTAAAACGAAACAAATGTGAAGTCGGGAAAATGATTCAGAGCTGAAGCTGAAGTCATTTTGAATCACAAACAGAACTGTTTCGGATCTCCTAGCTTTGAGAAGTGAATCGGTTCAATTACTTTTGGAACATCATGCAAAATTCGAGTTAGCTCATAACCTTTCGGTATTTTTAATTGTATTTTATATAAACTTCTTTTAATTTCTCATGTATTATTTAATTTTTATTTTATTTGGGGGGGGGGGGGGCTAAAGCGACTTAAAACGTGGTAATAGGGCTTGTCAATTATGATTTAAGAACGGTCAACTGCCATAAAACTTGATTTTTCTTTGTTTTTAAGAAGATATAACTAAATAAAAAATAAAAACCTTAAGGATTTCAGACTTAATAGTTTATATGAACAGATGAATATATATATATATATATATGTATGTATGTATATATATATATATATATATATATATATATGTATATATATATATGTATATAAATACGGTTAAAAAATGGGTGAGAATGACACTACTCCTTGGATTAAATTGCTTGAAATGGGTTCTGCTGATATAAAAGGTGCACAAAATATATATAAATTTAAAAGTTCTTTATGCCTACAGGTTGAGTACAATATGGTTCTCGCAGTTCGCAGTTCTCTTCTTGTGTTTACATTAGTCATAAAACTGGTTTTCGCATAGTGGCAAAAAATTAATGCGGCAGTTGATTTAGTCGATGGCAACCGTGAGCTTTAAATTAAAGAAAGGTCAGCATTAACCGAAAAAGCAAATGGGCAGCCTGCTACTCTCCTTATTTCAGCCAGCTTGATAATTAGTTCTTTGAAACATGCCGTCTGTTTCTTCACCTTGGTTCCGCGTTCTGTCGGTGACTCCTTCAAGGTCTAAAAGCATGTGGCGCACTACCAGTCACTAACCAGTAGACCAAAGACCGAGAAAAGTCATGTCCGTTGAAGTCTTTTAAATAACATAGAAAAAGGTGTATTGACGCTTTAGGGATTATGGGCTATTCATTAAATATGTCAGCTTTTTGAAGCACTTGACGTTCTCTGGTTTAGTTTTTTTTTTTCTTTAGAAAGGCGCCTCTTTAACAACTATTGCAATTTTTTCGAACGAAACGAAGAGTTAAGTCAGCATCATACCTAACATCGTATGGTTGAAATGAAAAAGAGGATTTTCAGGCCAGGGGCCAAACAGAGACAGCACTCTCCTGCTCTATGATACATAGAGGCACAGGTCCCTGTGATGTATTTTTCGGGGTTGGGGTGTTTCGTGTTTGCCTATGGAAACCTTGATGACCGAGGAAATTACCCGAATTTTTCCAAACAATCTACCCAGGAAACAGTGTTTACCCGAACTCGGGCGACTGAGGGTTGCAGACTGCTGCCTCGTAAGGCTATGAAGAGCCTGAGAGATGCCTTCCAGTGCTGGACGGGGGCTTCCAGCTGCCATGTGTAACCAGTGCTAGTACACTCTAAAATCTCCATGTTGGGAAAACTTTTACCCAAGTTGGTTTCGAATGCCTCCTGCTAAACTGTTGTGTAAAATACTACCCAAATGGGTCAAAAAATTGCCCCCATTTGGTAAAACTTTACCAAGCAATAGGTACTTTTACAACCAACTTGGGTAATAATTTATCCAACAGTTTAGCAGGAGGCACACCTAACCAACCTCGGTCACAATTTACCCAACCGTATTAGAGTGTATAGATGTGCTACCATATTGGGATAGAAATACAGGGAACGGTAACCTCAAAACTTAAAACTCAGCCATTTTCAAGCTGCCTGGAAACCTGCACTTGCGGTGTGCAAAAGTGAGGATTTCCGAGAGGCGTCGTGCAATTGGGGCCGTGCACCATCAATTTCTGTCAAGGATTGCCTTTCACTAATATCAAAACAGAGAGGCCACGCACCAGTATATAGTCAGACAGGCCTCGACAAAACCACTCACTAACTCGCCATTGGAGAATAATAGGTCACTCATGGCGACCTTCACTTACACTAAATGACACTGGATTTTTATGCCGCTAGCCAAATGGCGAGTTGGTTTGAAACGTTTTGTTGAGGCCCGCTTGAGGGACGGGTGCTACTTCGAGTGAAAGGGAACCTGTCGCCTCCTCCAAACGGGCTGTCGCCCCTTCGAATTTTTCTGAACGAAAATCTTCCGTCGTCCCGTCGGGTTAAATATCGGTATATGGCAGCTCCCTTTTACAAGGCTTAATAAGTGGAGGTTTACCCCATCATTAGTTATACCTATGTTGTTCGGGTGTTTACCGAATCTTATGAATACGAACTCCATGTACTTGATAGTTTGTATATCATTGGATGACGCTGCTTGTTTCTCTTTCTCTGCCACATCTACTTTCACTTTTAGACAAAAAGTACATAGTCAACACATTTGGCTCATAAGCTGGTAACATTCGACACGGCTTTTCCAAGTATATGATCTATATTCGGTATAATGCGTTCTTTGTAGATGCAATTGCAACACTTTCTTGGAAGCTTACTATCATTTGCAGAACATTGTCCCTTTACTGTAGTGTTCCTAATGGCACTTCCCAGATTTAGGTGCATAGTTAGGGTGGGGTAAGTAAGTCTCGTGTCCAATGCATATTCTAAGGGCGCTAGTGGACAGTTTATTAAGCTGAAAGTATCATGGCAAAGTTATCCAACAAGAGGCACAATTTAAATGCTCTCCATTTTCCAATCTCAGGTTAGCTGGGCCCTGCCTGACACGACAGGTATGCTGTAACAGCAATAAGCTATCAGGGTGTCTGAATATGGAGAAAATCACTGTCTTCACGGCTTATGACCAAAGCAATCGGTCATAAGAAATCGTAAACTTACTTTATATTTGTGTAAGGTTCTGTACCCTTTTGACATTTAAGGATGAGGGCATTTTTATGCCCTTTGAAGTACTCCGTATGATACTACACAACCCAGTAAACTTGACATTCCCTTCAAATGCAGCGAACTCTTGAGTTGAGAGTGGTGTATATGTACACCCGTTAATTGTTTGTTTACTCATTGACCTTTACGTGAACTGAACGTATATTACTCCGAAAAAACTGATAAGCTGTTTTGAACTAATTACTCACTTGTCGAGGCCACCGATCGTCCAAGTCGGTTAAAGAGACTGTCCTACAAGATATAATTGAAAAAAAAAAAAAATCAGTAAAAAGGTTAGTAGGTGGGGTGCGGTGGAAGGGATGGCAAGGGAGCTCCCACCTTGCAATATCTACTCTGCTCCTGTCTGTATATTCATATTTGCACAGCAAGTGGTTGGGGCTGACTGATTTGGCATTAACAACCCCACAAGGTTGTTCTGTGCCACTGGAGTAGATTAGCCCACGGCACATTATGCGAGCAAAAGCTGCACCTGCCAAGAAAAAGTTAACTTTATACTTATTCTTAATTTAACGTCTAATACGTTTGCACTTTGAATCATTTCTCATATAAAAGACTCGTGTTACTGAATACGTTCCTTGGGTACCAAGCCATTCTCCCCTGTAAGCAGCTAT
>WURT03000002.1:809970-825845 GCA_009936505.3 Holothuria glaberrima | reverse complement strand
GAGACTGGAAACCAGTTCTTCGGTCTTCATTTTCAAGTCTTCGATCTTCGTTTTGTATACACCCATTAGAGGTAGCAACTTCCTTCCAAACACTAATTCTTGCAATCGTTTGCGAAAACTTTTCTTGTAAGAAGTGATTCCCTTTGGAATGCATAGCTTTGTGGTAGTAACACACGTATCTTTGCAGTGGATGGTGTGATAGAGATACGTGCTAAGCGCTTGTACTAAAAAAGTTTTACATTGATGAACATCACAGGCTTTTCTTTGCGGTACAAGAAATACAAGTCTGAAGCGCCTCATTCCATACCCAACACAAAGGAAGAGAAATTCATTTGGTAAGAGCTGTCCATGCACAGTTCAAGATGTAGTAACACAAAATTAGATGATTTTTTACCTAATCTGCGAAAAAATTGTAAAGAATCTGTTTTCAACGGATTTGAGTAGGTAAAGGTGTCTAGATTTTACCAAAAAAAAAAAAAAGAAAAAAAGTGGCGGCCGTGTCGGCTGGGGAACTTCAAAATGGCGTCCAAAATTGCCGCCGCACGCAATTTTTTTCGTAGGAAGGGTAGGGCAAGATATGAAGTACTCATATATAACGTTGCTTGAGTGGATTGAGAAAATAATAGATTTAACTAAGTTCAGGCTGAATGTACCCCAACTTTCACTCGGAACTTCCCTTAGTTTCTTCACTACCCTAAACCTCATCAGAAACGTTGTTTTTTCTTTTCTTTTTCTTTTTTTTTTTTTTTTTTTTTTTTTGAAGTACCATTTTTGGCATGAACCATGGCCATGTTTTAAGAGCCAGTGAGTTCAACATATTTTTCATAAATATTTTCCTCATTATTTCAATATATTATCAATTACAAGTGCGGCGGGCGTTTTTTTTTTTTTTTTTTTTTTTTTCGTAGGGTAGCGAGGGGAATATTATGAATTATTCGTGTAATTGGAGTCTTTGTTCTAACTATTCATAGCGTCTTCCTTTCTCGCTTCATATCAAGCTTACCTGTTCATTTTCCGTATGAAAAGTGGCCACATCGTGTTGCTACACTGAGTTTATCGCAACTGAAGCACCTACACTGAGACTTTAAAGGACAACTGCTTTGATTGAATATGGTAGTTTAAAGGTACTTCAAAAAACAAAGTTTTTTTTAACGTTCCTGGGTGTTAGGGTAGTGAAGAAAATAAGGAAAGTTCCGAGTGAAAGTAGGAGTACATTCAGCCTGAACTAAGTTAAATCTAACTATCATTTTCTCAATCCACTCAAGCAACGATATATATGAGTACTTCATATCTTGCCCTACCCATCCTACGAAAAAAAATTGCGTGCGGCGGCAATTTTGGACGCCATTTTATGGTTCCCCAGCCGACACCGGCGGCATCTTTTTTTTTTGGTAAATCTAGACACCTTTACCTACTCAAATCCGTTGAAAACAGATTCTCTGCAATTTTTCGCAGATGGATCTCATGGGCGTCACCAGACATTTTTAAAGGGGGGTCGTATTTTGTGTGAAGAAGAACGTTATTGCTGCCGCAGTGGTAATGCTCACTCGTAGTATAGCGAGCACTACGGCGTGGAGTCCAGAGGCGAAGCCCTGGTAGGGGTTCAGGGGGCGAAGCCTTCGGAAGCTCTGAGGAGTCAGACATTTCAAAGCCTAAAATGAGGTGAATTTATCGTCAATACTGCTAGTTTGATAATGCAAAAAATATGATTTCTTATTCATATAATATCAAAACGTGAACCCATTTTAAGTCTTAAAATGACAATGGCATTAGAACGTTTTTCTTTTAAGTTGGGGGCCTATCATGGGAACCATGGGCTTGGTAAAGGGAACCAATTGGTAGGATCCAGAGGCTAAGGATTCCCTGGACAAAAACACTTGGAAGCTCGTGGAATACTCAAGATTGAAGGGAAAATACAGTCACCCTAATCAGAGCTAGTTTTCCCTGTCACTCTAGTTCATGAATGGCCTATTTTGATCATGTGACAATAATTTTGTTTGTGGATTGTGAAATTCAAGGAGAATTTCGCCTTGCTTTACCTATTGTTTGTAATAGTTATGTTCAAAACGTCTTCAGAGGTGCTTGTAATGCAATTAGGTTAGATTTGCAAGAGTTTCCTGATATTTCAAAGCAAATTCCGACTGCCTATTCCCTTTAAGAGGGTAAAAATAGCTTAACTCAGATAACAAATCCTAGAAAAGTTTTAAGCAAACTGAACTCTGCAATGCAAGGAAATTAAGAAAAAAATCCTTCACATCTGCAATGAATAGCGTCTCTTATCTGCCCAAGTTATCAGCCTTAACACTATAGAACAGAACAGTAGGTTTGTGCCCAATGTGATTTTACCAATCAACTTCGTTTTTTGCTTTCAACTTTTCTCCCACAAGACCTAGAAAATACTGTACATGTCATTTATTCCATTAAAATAGGTAATGGAAAGGTAAAAATTGAAATTGCCGAGCAAAAAAATGCAGGAAGAACAGAGTTTGTTTGAAATTTAGCATAATGATTGACCCATCACTCAGTTCTATACGTATGTAGAGATAAAAGGAAGTCAATTTTCAAATATCTGTAGTATACAACCCTTTCCTTAACCTAAAGTGCCTTTCGAAATGCCAGATTTTTGTGCGATAACTATACCTCTTCATAATGCTATCCGATCGAGTAAAAACGCCTTATCGCTGAAATATCGAACCGTCGAGTCGAAGGTGGATATTAATTACTGAAAAGCATATGCCATGCATTAAATGCGCAGGCTACGAGTCGAAATCTTGAGAGGGCATCCTACTTAACAGGTTTTGCTCTGTGTAGTAATGTTAAAACCCTCAGAACCGTCGACTGCTACAACAATATCATCACCCTTTTTCATTGAGATTTTAAGTCACTTTGAAATGTCAAGCATGCGCGAGTCCGTTTTAATGTTTACCCAACAAAATAAACAGAATTCAAGAGATGACCATCTTTCTAAGATGTTGAAAAAAGAAATCTTTTAAAGGTATTTTATCAAGAGAACTTTTCACATTTTTCTATCATTTCTTGCATGGTGGAATTAGATATATGATTATAATGCTATAGAAAGGTGTAGCTACATTTCACCTTACCTTTAACTGTTTAAAACAGGTAAGGGGTGAAAATAGTAATTTGGGGGACTCGATCTGTAATTGCAGTGAAATTAATATTCAGCATATTAAAAGAAATTTATACTTTGCAATGGCAGAAGAGACCTATTTCAATTTTTGGTACATCCTTTAAACGTTTCTGTAAAAAACTAAGCTCAAAGGGGGTCGTTCGCACCCCTGACCTCCCCCTGGTGACGCCTATGGATCTTAGTTTTAGGTTACTAATGTGCTATAATTAAATTTACATTACACTATATACAGGGTACTGTTCACTGTACACTTACAAACTGTACAATACTGATAACTCTCCAGGGGGTACAGTATCAACACAAATGTACTGCGGATCTGTGGATGTAGGTAGAGGGTTGATTTGATTTTGGTGTCAAATTACAGTGGAGAGCTTGGGTGTGAGTATGATCTAAAATTAAACGAGACCCTAGGGGTCGAAGTTTAATAGGGATTCTACCTGTACATCACACGAACGGAGGAATTACATGAAGGGTAACAGTTTGATCGCTTCATTTTTTAAAGTTGCAGTAATGAAAACTCGATGATTTTAACCAAAGGGTGGTAAACGTATGTAGAGAGGGCATGTAATCCCTCCGTTCGTGTGATGAACAGGTAGAACCCCTATCAAACTCCAACCCCTTGGGTCTCGTTTAATTTTAGATTCTACCTTACATCACACTCCACTACGGTATTATATGAAGACTTCAAAGCAGAGTATTCATTTATAAAAATAAGGAATATAAAACGATTAAAGTTTTCTTAACTTTATTTTGAACACTTAATCGTTTGACAGCTTTCTTAAAGCTTGTGAATGCATATAGCTTGTCTTGCACCACATACAAGCACGCAATATAAAATGATTAAAGTTTGCTTAACTTTATTTTATACATAATCGTTTGAAAGCTTTCTTTGAATGCATATAGCTTGTCTTGCACCATATATACATGCAACATAAAACTTTACTTTCAACATAATGAGACTGACTTTTTTAAAGTTGTTCAACTGCATATTATCTTGTACTATATACAAACTTGTCCTACTTGCGACATGTGAAAGGAAAGGAAACAGAATTGAAGTTCTGTTGCAATGAGCCTATGCAATCCAATAAGACTAAATCAACAGGCTTTTACTCATTATTAACTGGCCCAGATAGCAGCGTTTCTGCAAACGTGTCTTTTTTGGAGATGGGTTTCTTGTAAAAAGTACCAAAGTCTTTTCAGAGGTCCATCCCGCTACGTTAAGAATTTCTGTAACTGGAACTCTGTTCAGGTGTGCTAGAGAAACTGCTGCTGCCCGTGTACTGTATGCTTTGTATTTTCTCAGCCGGTGTCAATTCCAGACTGGCGCATAACGTCTTTTAACCACCTTGCAAGTGTATCTGTCGTAACGCGTTTATGTGGTGGCACATAACTTATTAAAAGTTTGGTCTCTTTTCCCCTCATGGGCTTGGTGAGATATGTAATGCTGAAGAACTTTCAGTACGTCCAGTCTGCTATCCGCAGGATAACTGTGTAATACACACTGCAACGGTTTAGAGCTCGGTTTTTGCTGCTTCACAAGGGATTTGATTGGAAATACGATTTCCTTCCATATGAAGGTCCCGTAAATCCATTAGATAAAGTGTCTGTAAGCGTTGGGCCGTAGTAAGAGCCAGTAACATGACAAGTTTATACGAGAGTTGCTTGAGAGACAAAGAATAAAGTGGGTGCAAATTACGTAGGTGATTAAGGACGAGTGAGGCATCCCAAATTTCCTTGTATCTGGTAGATGGCGGTCTGAGCTCATAAACTCCTTTAAGGAACCTTTTAACTAAAGGATAGCCAGTCACGTCGTTTTGACAGGGGTTCAAAGCTGTTAACGCTGCCTTTGCAGAGTTAATGAGGCTGTTCACGGTTACGTCACTGGTTGGCATTGGTTGGCATAGAGCATGCGCAAAAGCACATGCGTGTATGTTAGGTGTTGGGCGTGTAAACGCTTGTGCGATTGCACGCAGAAAGTAGACGAATTGGAATCTACTTTGCATTGTGACGACAGTGTAAGCGCCCCCTATTAACTCTTTTACCGACACGCAGTGACGTCTTTGTTTGTAAACACTGAATGAGTCTATAGAGCTATAGGATAAGCCTGTTTTAAAGAGGCACGTCAAAAACTCTAGAACCTGATGTGTAGTTGGGTTAAGCGTGCAAACTTTGTTACGGGAGCAGAATTGCAGCCACTTTCTCTGATGAGTATGATACTGCTGTCTGGTGGTGTGCCTCTTTGAGGCTATAAGTACAACGGCAGTTTCTTCTGAAATTCCGTAACTTCTGAAGGATTGCCGGACAAAGGGCATGCTATGAGCTGGAGCTTTGGATGAAGGGGTGTGCGGTTAGTTCTTTTGACTCTGGAAGAGACAATAACTTTTTTCCCCTTGGAAGAAGTCTTGGAATATCTGTGATCATGCTTGATAATTTCGTGAACCAGGGCTGTGTGGTCCACATCGGGACAACCACGATGCCTTGTGCTTTGTCCCTCTGGATTTTCTGAAGCACTTTGCCAATAAGGCTGAAAGGAGGGAAAGCGTATAAGAAATAACCATGCCAGTTAAACGAAAAGGCATCAATGAATATTGCATTTGGGTCTGGTTTCCAAGACACATATTTATCAATTTGTTTGTTTAACCTGGAAGCAAATAAGTCTATCACAGGCTGTCTCCACAGATTGCAAATTGATTGGAAAACATTCTTGTCAAGCATGATCCACTCAGTATTATTTCGAAAACTCCTTGACAAGGTATCTGCTCGCACATTCGCTTTGCCCGGTATGTGAGCACATGAGAGCCAGATCTGTTTTTGTAGAGCCCATAGCCAAAGTTCCTTAGTTACTCCATTGCACTGGCTGGGAGTGGGTTCCACCCATTGCGTTAACATAAGAGACAGCAGTGATGCTATCAGTAATAATTCTGATATGTTTGCAATTGATATTCTTACATAAAGTTTGAAGTCCAAACCTGATTGCAGTCAGTTCCAATATATTAATATGAATGTGTTTTTCTTCACTGCTCCATTGCCCACTAGCTTTGGATTTAAATGACGGACAGTGTGCACCCCACCCTAGAAGGGAGGCATCTGTTGCAATAATGAGATCAGGTGGTTTCTCAGAAATAACATTGTAAGCTGTAGAGAGATTCCTTTCCCACCAATCTAATTCAAGATGGGCTTCCTTCGACATGATGATTGGTTTATCCATAGGCGTAGGGAGCTGTTCAAGACTGGGGGCTGAACCTTGTTTCGGATCGCCGTCCTGGGGGAGGGGTCTGAGGGCAGGGGGTGTCCCGCTCCCCTTTGGAAAATTTTTTGATATTTTAGGGTCCGTAGATGCAATTTGGTGCATCATTTTGGAAAAATTTTAAGGTAAATTAGTGCACATTTTTGACATTTCTTAGTACTTTAGAATTTTTTTTTGATATTTTAGGGTCCTAAGTTGCAATTTGGTGCATCATTTTTGAAAAATTTAAATGTAAATCAATGTAATTTTTTTTTACTTTTCTTAATCCTTTGGAAAATTCTAATATTTTAAGGTCCTTAGATGCAATTTGGTGCATCATTTTTAAAAAAATTTTAGGTAAATGATTGCTCATTTTTGATATTTCTTAGTTCTTTGGAAAATTTTGTGATATTTGTGGGCCCCAAGATGCAATTTGGTGCATTTCTGGACAAATTTTAAGGTATGTTACTGGACATTTTTGAAATTTCTTAGTCCTTTGGAAAATTTTTTGATATTTGAGGGTCCTTAGATGCAATCTGGTGCATTATCAAGATTTCTTGAAAGCTTTAATCTCTTTTATGGCAGATTGCGCCCTGTCCTGTTTCGGCCTAATGGTCTTGTTTACTGAATCCAATATAAAGCCCAAGTATGTCATTGTTAAGCTTGGTTCTAGAACACATTTCTCCGGATGTACTATATAAACTCCAAATTTCGGAACAAATCATTAGCAGCTAGTCACTGCCTGTGTTCACTCTTGTTTTGTTCTGCCCTGAAGGTAGATATCATCGATGTAACCGAGGCACACATGGCCTAGTTTACGCAAGTGCGACAGAACTGGCTTCAGTAACTTAGTGAATACACGGGGAGCTGAAGCCAAGCCATTTGGTAGGCATGTGCACTGAAAAACCTGTTTTCCATGGACAAAGCGTAAATTTTTCCTGCTAGATTGATTGATTCGAACCATATCCATCATTGAGATCTATGGATGTCATGTAACAGCGAGGCTCTATAAGCTGCAATACCGACTGCAGGCCTCCATTTGAAAATGATGATATTTGACACTTTTATTCAAACTTTTTAGATTCAGTATCATTCGATAGGAGCTATCAGGTTTTGGTCTGAAGAAAATATTTGATATGAATTCGCCATGAACATGGGGGACCTTTTCGAGTACACCTTTACTCAATAATCTATACAATTCTTTTTCAAGGAAACTTTGTTCTTCAGAACAGAGTTCTCTGTCACTGGCATTTTTTGACAATCTATAATTAACTGGTTTAGTCTTGTCAAATTATATGTTATAACCTTGTATGGTATTTAAAATTGTAGAATCTGACGTGATTTGTTGCCAGGATGTTACGAACTTTTTCAGTTTGCCTGCTATAATATTTTCACCTGGGGTTAGCATATTAGCAAGAGGCGTGTTGATAAGAGGAATGAGAAAACTCACCTTCCCAGAATTTAAGATTTCTTGTTCTTGTCCAGAAACGGCCGCTTCATGTGTCGCTGGCCTAAAAAAGAGTTACTATAAGCTGCTCTTCCTCCTCTTCCTCGACCTCTTGCTGGAGCATAATTGTACCACCCTCTGAACCTGCCCACGGTGGGTGTAAGCCGACGACTTATTTTATTGGCGTCAGCGATATCTCCCATTCGCTGTGAGATATCATCCCCAAATAGCAAAACAGAGTTTTGGGGTGAGTTTGAGGAAAGACCTCTATATTCTGCCTTTAGTTCAGGCTTTATGAAATCTCGTCGGACTTGGTTGAGATCAAGGTTGGCTGAGCCCAAAAGTGCTAAAGCATCGGTTACTCTAGTCATAATAGTTTCTCTGTTCAGGGTACCTTTAGCGATAAGGATTTCGTTTAGCATGGCTGTCAGGGCAGTCATTGCCTTAATATTCAAAAACTGTACCCGCTGACTTTTCATGTCTCTGTTGTGGGTGTAGGTTTTTAGCCGATCCCAAATAAGTTTGTCAACTTGGGTAGGCTGGAAGTTCTCGACATTATTTGGGCGATCATATTTTTGGCAACGTTCTTTCATGGTTGCCTGAGACAGCTTTTCCTTACAGACGCAGGCCAAGAGGCTGGTAACTTTTTCATGCACCGGGGGACCCGATGTTTTACCAAAAACTCTTAAGTCAGAGACTAGAGCACTAAGTATAGTTTGCTCTTCTGAGGTTCCATTATCTGAAACTAAAGCACAATCCGTGTCTGTATCTTCAGCTGAGCTTAGGAGAGCTGCTATTTAATTTTCAAAGGAAGTAGCGTCAGTTTTAGCCCGTTTTAAGGGTAAGTCAGTTACCTCAGAGGCATCTCCCTCAGAACTTCTTAATGGGAGTTTGATCTGTGGCAAACACTTTACTACAGATTTGCTGCATCTGTGATTGCATTTGGCTCAAGGCAGCTTTCAGATCCGTGATTTCATTTTTCCCAGATGTGCCTTCTCCCGAAGGAGAGGAGATGGGATCCGCAGGGATAAGTTCTTCTGCGTAATCAAGAAGACAATCGTCATCCGTGTCTACAACAAATCTGACGAAGTCAGGGTTTGAAATGAGCCTGCCGAAGTCAGAGCTCGGTGTTGAGGTATATATGAGCCTGCCGAAGTCAGAGCTCTAGTAAATAGCCTAATATGAAGGCTAAATAATTTGTTCATGCAAAAATGTTGAAGTCAAACCAGTATTCAGGTTTATTTTACCGAAGGCTTTTAGACAGTGCTATTATAAACTTTACGGAATAAGCCTGCCGAAAACAGGGCTAAGACAAATACTGAGCTGCTGTAGCAGGGCTTGCTGAGTACAACACTTACCGATGTTGAATGAGCTCACCTCGTTTCTCTGCAATGCCTTTGAAATGAGGATGAGGATAGAGAACGATTAAAATTTCAATAGCAGCAAATGCTTGAACAGGTTACCTGCTTCTCAGCAGCTGTGCGTGTAATAATGAAGCACAATACTACGGGAGCATAGCATTCAACTGCCAATGCGCCACGTGTATTGCAAGAGGAGAAAGGACTGTCTGAGACATCCGTTCACCTCGAGATTCAACTGTGAAATGAAGCGATCAAACTGTTACTCTTCAAGTAATACCGTAGTGGAGTGTGATGTAAGGTAGAATATACTGTTGGCAAGCTCTCATTCTGTTGTGGAAGGAGAACTCCTGTAATTGCTCACTGTCTGGAGCTGGGCAAGCAAGGACACTCGATCCTGACTCTTCAAAGGCTGTAGTACAGCAATGTACCTTGTTTATATTTTGGTATCTCTGTTAAAAGTAGGCGGAGTTATGATTAACTTTTTTGTAGTGGCAGTATACTCTTTTAGACTTCGGGGGCGGGGGGCTGTTGACTGCATTTAAAGGGGCTTATTGAGTTGGTTCACAAAATTCATAATTTTTTCACGCATGTTGAGTTTCACTCACATCTTGATGGTAAATGGTCGAACTAAAAGATTCTGCACATCTGAGGTACAATGATAGAGTAATCAAGGATTAAAACTATTTATTACAAATTTGTGCCCAGACCCTTTTACCATTAGGTATTAATCGTATGAAATCCCTGTTCACAAAAAGAACAATTTTTTTTACATTTTTGGTAACTATAGGAAAGGGATACATGAGCAATGAGGCTAGTTAGAAGTTAGAAGCATTGTAAATGCAATGATTTTCTTTAAACTCGTCACAGAATAATCAATTTGAACTCAATAAGTACCTTCAGTTTAAATTTTTCACATATTTCGCCTTTTAAGCTAGTATCCTGACTATACTGATAGACCTACTGTACCTCTGAACTGTAGCCTACTTGTATTTGTGTAGACGAAATACATGAATGAAATAAACTTATCCTCGTTAATTGCACTGTAATTACGCCAATATCTACGCACTGAACAGTGACCAACCGGCATGAACTTAGATCGCAATGACCACTTTGTAATTCGACAAAGAAGGACCACGAAGCAACATCCCAATTACCCCGCGGAGCGGACTCTGTTTGCTCAGCTCATCAGCTTCACAAACCAAGGATATGACTGAACAAGGGATATGCCGTACAGCCTGCTACGAAGGCAACATTCCAACGTGCACGTTCGGTAAATGTGCCGTATTTTGCCTTCTTTCTTTTTCATTATTTTACTGAAATCTCATCATTACCATTTCGTCTAATATCAACTCAAATGTGAAACTACATCTAGATAGGGTGTCTGAACAAAGAGCCCGCAAGGAGTACGCCATAACCTAGGGGTCCTTAATTATTTTGGTTGGCGGGCCTCATTTTCAATCCGGAACATCTCGCGGGCCACAGACAGGCTCATAATTTTGTCCTTGGGGTCTCAATTTTTGAAATGACTAAACAACCAGACAGAGACACAAAGCGACCCACTCAACAGCTAGGTGTGTAGAAGCCCCTTGAAGGGCCCTGGTGGGATCCAGGGCAATGCCCGGGTGGAACAACGGAGGTAAGGCCCCAAAAGTTCTGAGGCATACACAAGATTTTAATATTAGACTAAAACATTTGATTATCTCTAAATTCATTTGAAGCACATTAAACAGGTTATCATAAGGATCAGAGTTACCAGAGTTACCATACTCTGTAACGTAGAATTACAAGAATATGTTTGCTTAAAAATTAAAATATCTCCCAGATTGTCGTAAATTGCACTTTCCAAGCCTTGTAAGTTGTATCTAAATGTATTCTTCATTCTGAGATCTGACGATTAGAAATACGCACTTTAAAAAGACGAAAAGGCAAATAACAGAAACCAGTTTAGGCCTATTTATCTCTTCTACCAAAAGTTGTAAGTCGCCTGAAAAGTTTTGATCCCATGCAACCTGGTCTATATACCTGGTTCTCCCTTTACCGCCCTCACTGATCTGGTTACAGTGAAAATGGAAGATTTCGTAGAAGCTTTGAAGCACGCAAGGTACCAAACAAAATTTTTGAACATTGCCCCTTGCCTCTCCACCTTCGAGCTCCGCCACTGCATAAGTTTCCATTGCCCGCGAAACATTTTTATGCTATTTTATATTAACCTTTTCCTTAATTTTACATTGCAAAATTTACTGTAATATTAGAAACCCTGTCATAATTTCTCTGGTTTAGCTTCCTTTCGTTAATTATTTTCATTATTTTTATTATTTTTTAAGGTTTGGAAGAAGTGCAGGGGAAAGTACCCTTTTACCGCCCGCCCCAGTAATCGCCTATGGCTGGCGCATTTGCTTTTCAACCCTCAAATTTTATTTTAGAAATCGATCTCTTCACCGGCCGGATGTGACCCGCGGGCCGCCATTTAAGAACCCAGGCCACAGAGGGTTGATATTACTACCCTCTGAATTTTCTAGAAGCTATCCGACGCGATTTTAAGCTTCATGAAGCAAAGCGTAGCCTCGCTAAACCAAATTAAACACACACTTCGCCTATTTAGCCTGCGCGAAGGATAGCTTTGAGCAACGCAAAGCTATAGTCGGCTTCACCTTTGCTCAATTTCAAGCTTCGTGTTTTCTAAAAGTTGGTTTTGCACGAAGGCTTTGTTTGTCTTCCCGAAGCTACAAATTGCTTCACGCATTGCCTTTGTGAAACCGAAAACCGAAAACCGCTTTTCCTAGCTTCTATAGCTTAATGGAGGCGATGGCCAACCATAGAGTTTTCAGGGGATGTAATCCTGTAACCAGTTTTATTATAGTGGTCACGCCAAGAAATTCTCTTGCTGAAACTTAGTGTAACGCAGAAATTACCTCCCAGTGTATGCATGGTTATCTGCCTGTCGTATTAGTTAGCACGCCACTCATTCAAGAGATTCTCTTAGCCGAAAATGTTAACTGACAATTGTAGTTTCTACAATCTTTGGGGGTTGATGTAGAGAACACGTTGATGAAGAGATGACGTCTGTTTGTGATGTGGATGTAAATGTGATAGCAAATAAATTGAACTATTCACTGGGCAAACAGAAAGAAAACTTGGTTTTAGAGGCCCTTTTTGCATGAGGCCATATCCTTCCACTGTGGAAAATGACATCTTGGGTAAAGTCTGCCAGGCGAGGGAGGGGGGGGGGAGAGCACGACCCTTTTTTCAAAGGCTATCGTAACTAAAAGTTTTAGTGATTATTGAAAATCTGAAAGCAGTGTGAGAAGGATACGTAGCTTACCTGTTGAGAACCCATGCAAGGAAAACTAACCTAAGTAGCAGGCTGTCTGCATATTCCTTGTTCAATCATAAGGAACCTAAAAGAGGGGCTGAGAAAACAGGGAACATAAAAAGGACCAAAATAAACGTGCGAGCGAATGGGAAAATATTTTTTTATTTTTCCCTTGCATTTCTGGTCTCCATTGTGAATTATTCTGTGGTTTAGATATTCCCCCTCCCCCCAGCGAATTGGAATAATTCCTTCACAGGTTTGCAGCATTGGTATTAGAGGGTATACGTGTACGTCAGAGTGCCTGCATAGCCTGTCCACACCTGTTACGAAAGTTATCGTTTAGAGTGAAAAAAGTGAGAATTCCATCTGACAATCAATTTAACCTACTTCGTGTTTCCGCAACCCTTGAGGAATCGATAGGATGCTCAATGATCTTCACGACTGGTTCCTACTCCCCCCTCCCCCATTCTTTCCCCACTGCGCCCTGTCCATTTCTCTAGATGTATATTAGATTTATGCAAAACTACTTACATATATATCGCTGCTCCGAAAAATACAACCAGTCTCACACCCATCTTTCTGTCAAGGTACCCAGCCAGTATCATCGCAGGTGTCTCTGCTATAAGTGCTAGAGCGTAGGTCGTCTGGTAGTCCTGTGAGTAAGACAAAAGAAGAATAAAGTCGATCTTTAATGGAAGAGAACCTAGAACCACTCGTCTTCAAACACCGTGACATTCAGGCCCGTAGGCAGGCAAGGGCGAGGGTCCTTTGGAAAATCGATCGTACAATAAAATTTTCCCGCCAATGAACAGTGGTGCCGACGCGTTGTGTGAGGATGCATGCCCCAATCTAATGTCAAACAGAATTTGCAATGATCCCCAAAGTTGCAAAAGTTATGTACAGGGAGGTGTAAGGTGTCCTAACATGTCCCTGGTCTATGGGCGGGGAGGGGGGGCTTGGGTAAGATTATTTTACCAACGAACGATGGAAGTAATTTTTTCTGCCCACAACTAAGCAGTCAAGCTTTTAACTGCTCTTCCATATTTAAGTGCCTTTATTAAAAGGTTATTACCTCGCAATTATTATTTTTCAGTGCAGAGGTGATACAGAGGGACACAGATTGCATAAATACGACTAAGAGGTTTATTTGCTCTCCTCTGCCTTAAAAAGATTGTCACTTCAAAATGACCGTGGAAGCAGACCTGTTTTGTTAGAAAACTGCAAATAAGCCTGTCAAAACCTGCATGTAATTTTACCATGGTTAATGATTTCTAGAGCAAAATTTCAGCCTGTTTTGTTCATAAAATTATTAGCAAACCATACACATGAATTACTCTGGCCCCAAACCTCATTTACGGTAAGTTAAGAGGACGAGCATCAAGAGGTTGTCAGGTAGCTATTTAACTGTTTCGAGTAACAACTTAAAGCGATGACTATTATTTGAAGCTTTACTAGTTATATGAACTTATTCAAATATATTTTCGGTCCATGGTGACTTTGCATTTTGCAAAAAATAGATATTTTAAAATCAGTGTTTATTAGTACTAGCCCCTTTAGATTATACCACTTCCTCCTCTCTCATTCTTTTGCAAGCTGTTCCCAAAGATTTTTCAAAATTTGTAAAGATTCCATAACTACGGAGACCTTGGTGTGCTCTCAGTGTCATTTAGAGGTCACATGGAAAGCTCCTGGCAAGAAGGCTATCCTCATTTTGTTAATAACTCAGCTTCCAGAGCATTTACCAATGAATCCCACCATAATGTTTCTCCTGGACCACACTAGGTCCCTATGGCGGCACATTGACCTCTTGCTGTCCGCTTATAGTATATCTTTTCTGAAAGAGCAAAGTGTAAAATATTAAAAAAGATAAGAGAATAGCTTCGCAAAATATTTGCCTTGAAACAATCTTCCTCGAGCATCTGAAAAATTAAATTACTTCGATCTTCCACTGGATACTTTACCGCCTTCTATTCGGGGAAAGTTTTTACGCAAAAATACGTGCATGGCGTCCACAGAAACATTCTTGAACTATTACGAGAATTTTCCTTGCTTCGCTTGCGCATTATAAAAGGGTATTTAAAGGCTGCAAACACCGGAACAGAGCCTCCTGGAAGCCCTTAATTAATTATATGGATCAGATATAGGCCTTCCCTACCCCTCCTCTTCTCTTCTTCTTCTTACTCTTTCTCTTCCTCCTTTCTTTTCTTTCGGTTTCTCCTTTTCTTCTTTTCCCCTCTTCCTTTCCTTCTCTTTCCCCCTTTTCTTGTACATGATAGGGGTGGTCGCCCTCCCTGCCCCCTTTTGCCCCGCCCCTGCTAGGCAGTTTACCGAATGAAAACTCTAGAGATTCCTATGGACGTCTACTTACTACTGACTACTAAAACAATTGTCCGACTTCGAGAAATTTTCACAAATCTCGAGACTGATCACAAAAAAACTAATTTCGTCGAAAGACTTATTTTAGAGATGATAATAGAACTTTCTTTCTCGAATCTTCATGAATGCATTGTTCGAAAGAAAATACTAGAATTTCTTATAAACTAAGAAAGCACTGAAACGCTTGACGGGCCATATAAGTGGTATTTTCTACCCTAGACTAAAGATGGAGAGATAGATCTCAAAGCACACGCAGAGATAGACTTATACAGATACGAGCTGTTAATGCCAGAGCTGTAACCGAATCCACCTAACCCTGTTCCGAGCCAATTTTGATTCCAGTGACCACTATTCCCAGCAATTTCCGAGTCTAATAAAATTCAGGTTTTCCAATTCCGGGCCAATTCGGAGTCCGTCCATTTAACAATGTAGCGCCTCATACAAACGCTTTTTGTACTATTTACAATTACACTTATGGTGAAAAACGGGCACTTTTCAGGAGCTAATTTCATACTCTTGCTGACCCTGTATGTGACCATTTACTTGTTAAATTGTGCCCCAATAATACGTTGCCTCGATCGGCACATTAATGAAACTTTCATTTTTGTGGACTCGACTGGAATCGGCTCCAAGTCCGACTCCAGCTGAGTCCATTCCGGGCCAATTCCGATTCCGGCTAAAAACGGACTCGAGTCCAGAATCGAGTTCGAATCCGGACTTGGATGTTACAGCCCTGGTTAAGCATTTACAAAAGTTTACACCATAGAGTAGGATAATATTCTCCTCAATGGTTTACAACCAACTTGCCACGAGAGAGTGAGCCTGTACAGAGAGATGAGACTCATGGGAAGTCTGCAACAGATATATACCAGACTCAAACTTTCAATTCAGACATTGAATCTTGTAGTCCGGGAGTCCAGAGGGGTAAGCTTACCTGGAAAGGTTACCAATTTTCGTGTTTATTACTGTGTCTGGCATGGGTTCAGAGTCAAGGAACTGGCCGT
>WURT03000002.1:777975-791742 GCA_009936505.3 Holothuria glaberrima | reverse complement strand
TATATAAAGCTGGATTGACCCATAGGGCGACATCGGTATACCCGAATACAACCAGCAAAAAAAAAAATAATAAAATGCATAAAAATTATATTTCCCCTTTTGGTTCTGAGATAAATATGCACGTTATTTCAATGGCCTTTAAGTCCTTAGTGTTAATGGATACATGTACGTAAGTTAGTGTGCAGTGAAGTAATTGCATAAATATTACGTGGTTAATCTGACTTGCGTATAAAGTTACACATTCCCATATAAAACAGTGTGTAAAACGTTATGGCGAAACAGTTTTTTCGTCTAAGGGTCGAGTTCTCCCAACAGACGCATTTTTTTTCATGCCACATTTCGCCTTAATCCCAATTTATACATATATATATATATATATATTGCTCATTTGGGATTAAGGGGAAATATATTGTATGAAAAAACCTGCCTAAAAGGGGAAAAGGGGAAACCACCTAAAAGGGGAAAAAATCAGGTCGACTTTGGGAAACTTTATAGGAATACGTGAAAGCATGCTAACATCCGTTTCACCACACGATCTACAGTATATGCAATTATTTCAATGTTGACCAAATTACGTACACAAATCTGTTAACACGTACGGATGGTGGGCCAATGAAAAAACAATGTGTATCTGGTCTCCAAAAGGGAAAATGTTTGCTTACGTATTTTATTGGGTTTTTTTGCCTAAACGAAACCGCGATATAACGATAACCCCATATGGTGGGTTCTAGCGTTATATATGTGTGTATATATATTTATATATATACACATTGGAAACTGTTTTTCGTTTCAGTAGGCTAGTACTATACAGTATACATATAATATATATATATATATATATATACTGTACAGTACTAGCCTACTGAAATGAAAAACAGCTTCCAATGTGTTTTTATTATTTCCTTATTTTGATTGCATGTACACTGTACAGTAATCTGTACCACAGGCGCTGCAGTGCTACATATGACTGCCATACTACTCAAAGTCTTTGCCTAAGGAATTCCAGGCAGTTACTATACAGAATATATAAATATGGAGGAAGTAAAGGAGGAGGACATGGACAACTGTACACAATACTTTTAGTGCAGTAGATACAGGGAATCCTTAATCCAAGCTACTGCACAGGCATCATGCAGTAACTAGGATTTTGACATCAGGCAAGGCAGCAAATCAAACTGCCCACATTTCTGTCTAGTACAGTAGATACAGGGAATCCATAACTCATGCTACTGTTCACAGGTGAAACTAGGTAGTAAGTCTTTAAAAACTGTACATCACCTTTTCTTGACAAGGTCAATATCATGCCCTTCTCCCTCTTCTGAACTTTACATAACCTTCCGCTCCATCTACAGAAATTTTGGCAGTGACTGTAGTACTGTACACATTTAATTAACACAAATGCTATCCTGCACGGACAAGCACCAGCAAGTTTAGAAGTATATGCCACAAAATTATTTAAGTAATTTACACAGAGGAACATACGCTGAGCTGTGTATTGATCAATACGTTGAACACAATACAGTACATAGTAATAACATTTCCAAGAATTATAATTGAACTGTAGTACCACTGTCCTCTTGAGCAATGACAAGGAGATTGTGACAAATTCATTTGTAAAAAAAAAAAAATGACCAAGTGTCCAGGGCATCATGCATGTACATATTTTAATTATACAGTATACTGTAGCTCAAAGTAACCAGATTACTTGGAGTGTACTGTATATTCATCTGAATAAGCTTGAGGACAAAAGTCACGGAAGCTAAAAAGAAGCAAATTTGTGTAGAAGTCAGTAAACAATTCCGGTTGTCTGAACAGCACATAATATCGTACAGACAGTACTGTATCATTATAGGAGGTTAAAAACAGGCAAATTTGTGTAGAAGTCAGTAAACAATTCCATAGGTTGTCTGAACAGCACATAATATTGTACAGACAGTACTGTATCATTATAGGAGTTTAGAGTAGGGTGTGCATGGAGAACATCGTAATATACCTAGAAAAATTTGTTATGCTCAGTTCCATCGGCTGTAAGGAAAATAAATGTTATGCACACCTCAGAAATGCCAAAAGTATATACTGTATTTATGGCCTTTAAGAAGGCTGTAAATATATACTTTTAGCCTTGTCTGAGTAATACTGTATGATACTCTTTGGTATAGAAACCAAATGTTAGCACAATACACTATATGTCAACTTACATTCAAGTTGTATTTTCCCTTAACGTGTACCTAAAGTCTAAACTTTCAAAAAATATGTATTGCAAAGCTTGAAAAATACATCCAAATGGTTCAACTCCCATTTTCACAGGGGATTCCTGAGCTGGGATCTACAAAGTTTTGAAGCTTAGTATTCACCCAATTTAAAGGGAAATACTGCATTTGAAATAAGATCACATCACAAAGTGACACTAATGTAATCCAACTGTGGTGTTTTCCCCCTTTCCAAACAAGAATCACAAATTAAATAACTTGCAGCAGATCAACACTAATCTCACGAAATATGGAAGCAACAATTTCCTCATTACTGAACGATAAGCCTCGCCCACATGCAACGTTCTCACTGATGCATACGTATTCATTTTGGAAGAGCAGTTATGCACCTGTGTCCGGTCATATTTACACTCGTTACACAATACGTTGACCTTGCTTCCCTTACTTCCAAAAAAACCTATGCTCACACAGAGCACCACCATGCAGGGAGTCTCTTGCAACTCCCTGCACCATGGAAGTAATCTATAGATACTGGTTTAAAAAATATGAAAATTTTTGTTAAACAAGAGCAATTATTTCCTTCAAGGCCATATCCTGGTGAGCAAACAAGGCCCTAATTTGGTTATCAGAGCCCTTATATATATATTATAAATCAGAGCACTCTCTCTGCAAGCTATGTAATATGAGCTACTGTGCTTTTTATTTTTTAATTTTCTAACTCTGATATCAATCAAAGAGCAGTCACCAACTGAGAATTTTGGCCTCCCCCAATCAAAAAAGTGCACCTGGGGTGATGAGTGTATGTCTTTAAGGTCATGTTCTGGTGAGCATACATGGCCCTAATCTGTATTAAATCAGAACAATCTCTCTGCATTGTGTAAAATGTGAGCTACAGTACTCTGCATCTTTTGATTTTTCAAACTCCAATGTCAATGAAAGGACAGTCACCAACTGAAAATTTTGATATCCCCTGACTAAAAATGAGCATCTGTCTTTAAGTGGCCAAACATTCAACAAATTCATCGCTGCTGATACCCATACAGTACAACATTGGTTGAAAATGCTTTCTCCTGAAATTACTAAATTTTTGGGCCAGAGGGATTCATACAGTACAGGTTCAACATTTTTCCACAAGTTACCAGCTTCCACAATATATCTCAAAAATACTTTATTCAGCTTTTACCTTGTATACAACTGAGAAAAACCCTGCCGCTATTCTTTCTCTCCAGAACTCGTCTGCTCCATATAACACTGAAAAAGCTGTCTTCATGGCAATGCACGTACCCGACCTCTTCCTCTCTAGTCTCCTGCCACTGACGTCATCTTCACTTCTCCTTACTGCCGCCCTCATCTGTGCTGCTAAATTGTTACAACCTTCTTCAGACCTCTTCCCTGAATGATTGGAGCTACAGCCATCTTTGTCAAACACCTCTGCGCCTTCCCCACAGCTATGAACATCATCTTCTTCTTCCTTGCCACCTTCACATCCCTCTGGATTTGCTGCCTGGTTGGTTCTGCTCAAATGAGGCTGGTTCAAATTGACGTTCCCATTTTCGTCAGGCCCTTTGATCTCTTTCATCGCAGGTGACTGGCTGGCTTTCATTGCATTCGTTAATGCCTTTACAGCTATACCATGCTTGAAAACGTTAGAAGGATAGCACAAGCCCTTGGCAAGTGAGCCATTGGTTTCCTTTCCTGCAAAAATAATGAAAAAGCATATTATGTGCGGATGTTACAACTGAAAACTGATCCAAACTGGTTCTGAACAGTTTCCGTGAAAAAAGGAAATAACAGTTTCTGAGGTCATATAGCTGACAAAACTGCAGATAACCCTAACAATCCAATTAAGAGAAGATTGCTTGACAACTGCCTATGTACAGTACTTACTGGTGGCATATCATGCCCAGGGTTCCAAAAATATAACCCTGCATTTACTTCATGCCTTAAATATTCACAAAATACAGCATACAGGTCTGTATACAGTAGCACAGTACAGAGATTTATCAGGCTTGCATGATGATGAAACATGATGATGCTTCTAAAAACCTTTCTGTTCAAAAGAGAAAAACTAGAGCACCAGTGGTGCAGTAGCTCAAACTGAACCAAAATGATGACAGTTTCACCAAATTTTAAAGAGATATATCAAAGGCCAATTCCAAAGCAACAAATGCATCGAGGTTTGAGTGATCATAATATAGGAAAGTACTAGTTTCTGAAAAGAAAGCTGTATTTGGACAGTTTTATAACTATATTGTTGAACATCTTTGTTGTAAGAGGGTGGGGGCATTGTGTCATACCCCCCTTAACTCCCCCATATACATATACTACATGCATAGTGTAAAATTAAGGGTATTTTGGGGACATGTCCCTCCCGGGAAAACTAAAATACTGTGTACACCACTGCATGGTGTGATTGCAGGTAACAAACATGATCAAAACAAACACATTCTTTTCCAACATTAAAAGGCAAATCTCATCATCCCAGACAGTTTCAACTCTCCCAACTATGCAACTTGTTGCTCCTCCCATAACTGTACAAAGCTCCTCCTTGTGCAAATACAAACCTATTTTATTGCCTAATACTATGTCCTGGTAAGCATACAAGGCTATAATGTGTAATCCAAGCACTCTCTCTGCATTGTGTGGAATGTGAGCTACTCAGCATCTTTCGAATTTTCAGACTTTACTGTCAATCAAAGAGAAGTCATCAACTGAGAATTTTGATACCCCGACACTCAAAATACACTTTGGGGTAATGACTGTAAGTCTTTAAACTGCCAAACTGAGATACTGAGACCCCCTACTACATCTCAAAAGCAAGGTAAAGGAATGTCCTCTTTTTCCCCCAGTGAAAATAATAAGCTAAGCTTTTTTAAGTTCAAAGCATTACCATTCCAATTGTCTATGATGCTAGTCAATATCACAGTGAGCTATTCAAGACATAATTAACAGACCAGTTTTGACATAAAACAATACTGATGTACAAACATGCATTACCACAGGTCCAAAGATTCATATGTGAAATCTGAGAAGTGTCAATGTTGTGACAGTGAATAAAATTCCTCAGTCCTACTTGATAAGTAGCAGAGAACCAACCTCATGTATCAACTTCTAATATTGTCTGACCTGAGCAGGGCAATCCTTATTTCCAACTGCTAAATTTTCTTTTAATCACAACTCAAAATCTAAATGTCCAGTAGCTTCTGGTCTTTACACACATCATTAAACAGTTAATCTGGTATTAGCTCTCTGCTGCCAAAAGGAATATATGGTTACCATGTAGTTGGGAGTGAGGGGTATCGTCAGTTACAACTCATGCACGATGATGGATTATGATGCCTACAGAATCCCTCAAGCAATGTATACTTCAATCAGAACTTGAAGCAGATTATCATGTAGCACCACTGTCATTTGTAAATCTGTTGTATCCATGATTTACAAAAATGTTTTAACTTATTTCAGACAAACATATAAGCCCAAATGAAAAATTCTTGCACACCTTAACTGAGTCACTACTCAAAGATTACTCTCGACCAAGTTTCAAGAAGATCCATTGCTATTTGTGGGTGAAAAAGCCCTCAGAGTATTTTGAAAGAATGACCCAAAATGACCCTTAAATGACCTCCGACCTCAAATTGTTGCACACAGCACAGAAGTCAATACTTAAAGACTACAGTGACAAGGTGTCACGAAAATCTACTGATATCTGTAGGAGAAGCAACATTCGATGTATTTTCAAAGAATAACCCCATCCCAAAAGAGCACAAAATGAATTTGGGTCTTAAATCCCATACACCCATGCACACCACCACTAAAAGTTTCTTGTGACCAAATTTCGGAAAGATCCATTGCTATTTGTAGAAAAAGGAGCATTTGGCATATTTTTAAACAATGACCCCAAATGACCCCGAAATGACCCTTTTGCCTAAATATTTGGAGCACACTAGCTGGCCCATGGTCCAAGCATCAATTTATCCAAGTTTCAGCAAGATCCATTGCACAGTGTGCAAAAAGCAACACATTTTTGCACAAATTTAACAAACGGACCTTTTGACCTCTCCTGACCCCAAACGACATTAACTCAGAAATCCTTGTACAACTTCAAAACTAAGCAACCCAAGGAACATTCTCACCCACTTGCAGGATCATAAAGTGTTTTGGGTACGAAGAGATGTATTTTGAAAGTTTTCCTATAATGGCCTGTAATGACCCCTAAATGACCTTTGACCTTGACTTCCTGGTGGTCAAATGAAGCCCACCTGCCAAGGACCAGTGTGTCCAAGTTTCAAGAAAATCCATCAAACACTGAGCGTTTGAAAGCACCTTAAGCAATTGTGGACAGACATGATAGATAGATAGATAGATAGACAGAGTGGCGGTGGTGGATCATAATAGCTGAAACAGCTCTTAGAGCTGGTTTGAGCTAAAAAAAATAGCTTCATACTGTCTGCCCAAAGTGCTACTAAACAATGACAAGTATGTATGTATGTACTGTGAAAACATAGTAACATTTTGTAATGCATTTCATTATGAAATGATTTCATGCAAGCAATATACAAAGCACTATATGCACCGATTATGGTACTTTTCAGCCCTCATATTTGACTACTAATTTGTTTATAAAATAAAATTGGTCAAACCAGTGGGCCTAGTACTTGTCACGACATTAGGTTTAATGTTTGAGGGTCAAGAAGCAACTGGCTCATTGAGGACCCCATACCAGAGTGAATGTGCTTGAACACCGGCGAGATTCCCCTTCTCTTTTCGACTTGTGCTCAGAGGTTAATAACGAGGCATGCGTGAACTAATTGGGAGGCAGGCATGTACTTTATCATTAGCCCACTAAATGCTACACAGAATGATTGTGTAATTCTGGTGAATCTGTGTACAGGAATACAAGTGTGATTAATCGCAAATTCCCCAAAACTCCCTGGATTGGGAATCTACGAGCCAGCTGATACTTACCTCCTATTTACAAATGTAAATAGGAGGGCGCCTCCATCTCCACTGTGCTATTAGTTTACCAGGGTCTAGTTGCGGGTACGTGGGGATTACATGTGTAAATAGGAGGTAAGAGAGGGGCAATGTAGATTGACAGCCCTGATACAGTAACAGATATGTCCATTTTGATGCTGAATAAAGAGTGTATGTACCATAGCAGGCAATGCATGACAGTGATGTTTCTGCAGATTTTTTTTTTGGGGGGTGGGGGGTTTGAGTTCTTTTCAAAGAGTTCTACAGTGTATTTTATAATACAGTACTAGGTATGTAGGCTTGTACATACTACAGAACATATTATATATAGCTGCTGTGTGCTGGGTCATACCATGGTGGTATTTTACGGGAAACTGGTTGTTTCATTTGAAGTACTGTACTGTATACTGAACAGGTTTATATAATTTGAGAAAATATTGAAACTTTGGTTCAGTTCGACCTTTTTTAATCTGTTCAAGGTGAATCCTGGACAATGATGTACATGCATGCTAAAGTGTGCAAGGACACTTAAGCACCAAAGGTGCAAGACACCTTTGGTCATGGGTCATACCGGAATACAGCCTTTGCCTACTTGAAATCTGACAACACCTATGAGGGGGCCGCCATGACACCTAAAATATGCAAAGAAATTCCACAAAACAAGTAACAATAGTACCTTTAGTGCAAAACAGTGTACTTTAAAAAGATTTTTGGAGGCAAATGCAGCATGTTAGTTATAAGTTTGCCATGTTCCGATATCTCTGGCAGGAACTAACTTTTGCCTTAAATTTCTTTATCTCACCAAGCAAGACTTTAGCAATGTCAAACATGTACTGTAAACTGTACTCATATGCTACAGTACATTACATCACCATACAGTGCGGTGTCATGCAAAGTCGGGTATCTATAGGCATTCCTCTCTACGTGCTTGCAACTGTTAGTATGCACGTCCAGGTTCCTGGATAAATGTGCAGCACAGATGAAAAGTAACCAACAGTTAATGTTCTTCACAGTATGTCCAGAGCAATGGTGTGTGGTCTTGATTTCTGACTATCTTGTCAAAGCACAGTTTTGGAGCATAGTGCATTGCAGACTTTCACAGGACCTTTTTCCTAAGCCTCATTTTTTTTCTTTATCCTCCTTCTTAACCTAACAGGAATGCATAAAATCCCCAAAACTTACCTGGTTTGGGAATCTATGAACCCTACTTACCTCCCCTATTACTAATATTGGACAGCCCATCTACCACAGAATAACTCTTGGTAATGAACAAATCCCCACTAGATGGCGCCCAACACACTTCCTAAGCAGCTTGCTATAAGTCGGTTTGCTTCGTTGCCAGCAGAATGACTGGCTATGTGTTTTATTTTTGGCTCTGATATTTTTGTGTTTCCCCGGCACCTTTCTGGTTCAATCTACCGTTCTCCACTGAGAGAAGTTTATCAACCTCTGTTTATGGAAGTTTTATGAGTATAAATTTTTTTTAGGATGGTTTTTGCACGTGCTAAATTATCTCCCTCAATTGTGCAGGTGAAATAGATTGGCATATTCAGAAGTACTGAAAAAATATCTAAAAGAGTCTTGACCCTTTGCAGCCAGCCTCAATTTTCCTATTGTGCCCTTTTCAGCCAGCTAGCTGAACACTGTTCTTGACAATATTTGCAATGTAACACAACTTTTTACCTTAACTGAATTCGAAGTAGCATGGTCTGAACATGAAAATTGTAGAATGCACATTCCTCTACCAGTTGACGTTGTTTAAAATGCAATTCGGTCAAATAAATTCAAAATGGCTGCCGATTGCCTAAATTGGCGGAATTGGTCCCTTTACTGATGTATGATCTTCATCTACCTCAAAATAGCAATTTTGCAATGGAAAAGTATCCAGACAAGTGACAGAGCCCCAATTATGATCCAGAATGTTCGAGGACATACCATACCAATCAATTTCACCATCTTTTTTCTTCAGTGCAACCTTCAGAACTTCCTACGCTGATTACAATATACACACTGCTTATTCTGACTAATCCAAGGAGGCTGCCATTTTGTTTGCTCTGTATATCGTTACTAGTTCAAGTTACGAAAAAAGTTCCAATAGCGCCACCCACACAAAGTATGCGTAGAAGCTATTCAGAAGGCCACACCGACTTTTGGGAGTATTTTTATAGCTCATTTGGTCTTTCTAAGCGTGGTAGGTTGGATACGTAATGGTACGTAAGTGGCCATGAACGGTTCATTAACTTGATACGTACTATTACATATCTGGCTGCAAAAGGGTTAAAAATGTTGGCAATTATACCAAGTACTGTATAGAAGAATGAAACTTGCACAAGGCCCACTTTTATCCCTACTCTTACTGTACAAAATCTTGCTTTTCCCCTCATTTCTGGAGAATTTTGAATCTACTTTTTCACCTAGTATACTAAAGGCCTGCAACACTTTTTGCATTTATTACTGTGGAAGCTGTCCTGTAATTATATACAGTGATCAGCAGAATACTTGCCATTAATTATCAACTTAGCTGCATCAACTACAGTATCAACAATATACTGCAGTACTGTTGGTGGCAAAATGTTAACTGAAAGCCCAGATGTTTTGATATCTGTATAATTTTAACAGGAAGCCAAATACATACTGTAGCTTGCCTGTTATATATTTACTGAGCAATACACACATTGTAGGGTACAGTAGCTCACCTACTGTACTGTAATGTATTCTGTCAAGGAAGTTGTGCAAGGAAAGATGAAGGAAGCAGTTAAAGTGATGTTACCTGATCAAGAATAGGGAAATGCATAACGTCTAATGTTTTTCTTTATTTGTCAATACACTAACGATGTTAATAATGGATGTTTATGTAGTTACTGAAAATGGTAGTGTGAATGGCAAAATTTGAAGACACGGTGCAAAAACAGTCAAAATCTGTACGCTATTTTTAAACTAGAAAGCCAAAAGGCTTAGCCATTCCTTGCCATATGATTTATTGTAACAAGCATGAGTCATCCATATGACAAGCATGATATTCCACACAGTTATCCTACTTGAGATATCATGTTAATAATTCAAAACCTTTTGAAACCTTGTAACCTAAAATGATTTTTCACCTCCCCTTAAAACAAAAGCCCAATGAGCATGCTGGCTCCTTGCTGAATGAAATGAAACTCAGCCATGAGCATACCATACAAAAATTTTTAGCTAATGTGAAGTTTGCCTGTATCTCTGGTGACTGCTGCATGGTCTTCAAAGTTGTTGGCAGTGAATGTTTACGTCATCTCCCAAGTTTCACCAAAGTTGCACAAGACCTGCTCTGTTCACATCTTGTGTAAACAAACACATTCAAGCATAAATAAACTGCTCTGAAGAAATACATTGGCTATATAGGCATTACAAGGGATATCCACACAGACAGTACACAGTTACAATTTGTTATATTCGATTAAGCAATCACAATTCATGTACGCTCAAGGTATCTGATCCAAATGGTCAGTAACTTAGTTTCCTATAAGGACAAGGGCTGTCAGTAAAATAAGCTAGTAAACTTCCACAACTGTCCTCTGCTTTGTGGGTAGAGATTCTGAAATATGAAGAAGCGGTATTTGATGCGGGTTTTCATAATGGCATAATTAATAAAAATCATAATAATTTCACCTAAAGTTGAGATACTCAGCATCTCAGCAACACGTCCCATTTCTTTCAGTCATTGGTTGAATGTGATCTTCTACCTCTGGTGAGCCCCAATGACCTTTGACCTCCACAAAAAACGATAGAGATCATCTACTCAATATGGGCAATCCCATGCTAAGTATGAGAATCCTCACAGTTACCCTCCTGGAGATATCTTATTAACAAGGTTTTGACCTTGTGACCACTAGTGACCCCTAATGACCTTTGACCTCCACTTAAAACTTGCGGAATTATCTACGCAGTATAGCCAATCTACATGCTACGTATGAGATCCTTCACATTTATCCTTCTTGAGATATAGTGTTTACAAGATTATGGCCTTTTACCTCTGTGACCCCAATTGACCTTTGACCTCTGCAAAAAGTAATATGGACCATCTACTCAAGACGGACCATCTACTCAATATGGGCAATCTACATGCTACGTGTGAGATCCTTCATATTTATCCTTCTTGAGAGATAGTGTTTAGAAAATTTTGACCTTTTTACCTCTGGTGACCCCAAATGACCTTTGACCTCAACAAAAAATGCAAGGGATCATCTACTTAATATGGGCAATCTACAAGCTACGTATGAGATCCTTCACATATATCCTTCTTGAGATACAGTGTTTATAAGATTATGGCTTTTTTACCTCTGGTGACCCCAAATGACCTTTGACCTCTGCAATAAACAATAGGGACCATCTACTTAAAATGGGCAATCCACATGCTAAGTATGAGATATTCTGGAGACATCGTGTTTACAAGCAATTTCCAAGGTATTTACCATTTGACCTCTGGTGACCCCAAAAAACCTTTGACCTCTACAAAAAATAAGAGGGATCATCTACTCAATAAGGGCAATCTACATGCCATGTATGAGATCCCTCTGAGTTAACCTTCTTGAGATATTGTGTTTACAAGCAGGCATCACACATGCACATACACACACACACACGACATCACCATCGCATACTGTAGATTCCTTGCCTGCCTTTGGCAAGGCATCAACAAAAGGCCAATTCCACAATAAGGAGGACATGACTGAAAAATTTAAAGTTGTTTTCAGATGCATGTTTGGGTTGTGCATTGACTAGAAACATTTGAAGTTTTCAGAAAAAAAATTCTTGAGGTATTCTTGCTTTTAGTGGGTAAATATGGCAAATTTATATTGGTGCCATTTTTCTGCATATTTTCTAATTTAGGATGGATAAAAGTTACTTTACCAACTAAAAGCAGGAAAGTAACTATATCCATACAAATACATCAAATTTATATAGTGAGTACAATACTCTTATAACTTCAGCACACAAAATTTATGATCTAAGTTGATTTAGCCAACATATTACTAATTTTAGAACACTGGTTAAGCCATTGTAACGCTACTAACCAGGATTTTAATTTATTTTTCTACAGGAAGGAAGGCAATGACTATATTTGTCATATTTCATATTTAGCTCTTCTGTGCAATGCTATATTTGAATTTAAGGTCATTTGTTACAAATATTATGTTACATGTTAATTATACACAGTCAAACTCTGTAACGTTACTACTGTAACCATGTAACGTTACTAACCGTGTAACGTTACTAACCAGGTTGTAAGGACAGTAACGTTACTAACCATGAGTACAATATCACTAGTGAAAGGTATGCCTATATTATCAGGAGGTGCCACCCATAAGGCAGCATCCTAAGACAAGGGAGCACAAATCTACAAGTTTCCATACATCCTTTAGTGCTTCCACTTTCAAGGAAATTTCTACCCAAAAATGAAGAATTTTGGAACATATTTTTTTACCGTTTTTTTAAGACAAGGGAACTTTCAGGGATACCGTGTAATAAGCTTCAATAAAGGTGACATTTTCAGGTACATATACAATCAGCACAATGGCTGCCATTTTTCAGTGACCATCTTTTAAGTTTTACTGACAAAGTGGAAACACAGCAGCAGCATACAATGCTCAGAGGGAAAAATCACTTTCAGAATCACATTACAGCCACAGTGCACTCCTCCAAGTGGATTTCTCTGAGAATTTTGTGTGCAAGGCCCAAGAGGAAACCCAAAGTGCACACTGGAATCAGCGCCAAGTTTCCCTTTTCACTGCAGCACTTTGGCACTCTGGATCCCTACATTCTCACATCCTAGTATCAGATAACCTAACACACTCCAAGGACACCCTCACTGCTTACATGGACATGCTGCTAGGTTATCTACCAAACAATGTCTCATCGATTTCTATCTGGTCAGACGGCCCAGCCTCACAATTTAAGAACTGGTACATGGCAGCATCACTAGATCCTCTGGGAAAGGCTCACAAGATTGATATCAAGTGGAACTTCTTCCCCACCTCCCATGGCAAAGGTCCAGTTGACGGGATTGGTGGGTCAGCCAAGGGTTTTGTCATGCAGAAAGTTCTCAACGGCCAGTACATCGTCACAAACGCAGCAAGCTTTGCTGATGCAGCACGCACCATGGAAAATGTGTGTGTCACAGAGGTTAGCACAACAGAGATTACCAGGAGAAATTGAAGGCTGAATCTAGAGGATATTTTCAGTCAGGCCAAGCCGATCACTGCTATTGACAAGATGCACTTCCTGAAGGTGACAAGCAATAGAGTTGTGTCTGATGTCCTTACAAAAGACAGCACCAACAGGAATGACATGGAAACCCACAGCAGGGTCAGGCCATAGTAGTTGGTGACTGGTTCCTGGTGGAGTATGAAGGCAAGCGATATCCTGGGGAGGTTGTTGCTGTTCATGCGGGAAAGGCTGGAGAGTACCAGGTCTCAGTGATGGAGCGAGTGGGATGTTATTGCAAGTGGCCTGCACAAAAGGATGCTATTTTCTACATGGAGGAGAAGATGGGGGTGAAACTGGATGCACCTGAGGTGGTTAATACCTGTGGACAATTTAAATTTTC
>WURT03000002.1:751530-769624 GCA_009936505.3 Holothuria glaberrima | reverse complement strand
TCCTTCCTCTCCCCTCCTTCCTCTCCCCTCCTTCCTCTCCCCTCCTTCCTCTCCCCTCCTTCCTCTCCCCTCCTTCCACTCTCCTTTATGTCCAAGTTTTTGCAACTCCCTGGTTTACGCTATGCTTTGGAAATGTACATTATCTTTCAATTGGCGTTCTGTACTACAAATCTCAAACTATATGCTGGCTCTCCCGGGTACGGGTAAGCAGCAGTGGAGACACAGTACATGCGAGGTGTGTGGGTACTACATGTACTTCCAAAGAGTAGCAGCTATGCATGCAGTGGCCGTGGACATTATTATTAGCTTTCATGTACAATATTGCAACAGGCAATCATACGTACGTATGGTTCGAAACGTTGCGTACACATGTTCAGTGGAGGCCTTGTTGAGTTCGTTAAAAATGTTAGAAAATGAGCTCTTTTTCGTCGGAAGCTCTTAGCTCAAAGTTGGGTGCCCTGAACAATACAGCTCAAAGCATCCAGACGCTGTCGCTGTGGCTTATTCATCATCGGAAGCATGCTAAAACTATCGTTAAAGTTTGGTACAATCAATTACTCAAAAGTAAGTATTGCAAGGCCTAGCCTAGCCTAAGTTAGGCCTAACGTTACTGCTACTGCGAGACTAGGCCTAACGTTATACCGCAAGCCTTACCACAATACCAGGCCAACATGACACCACTTAGGCCTAATGGGATATAGCCTATATAGCTATTGATCAAGGTGCAATTATTTATGCACGAAGTACAACATGAGCATCGCAACAAACACTTTTGTTACGTTGGTAGCCTACACCATTTGACAAGAATAAGTATTGCGAGTGAGTGTCCTCAGTGTTAAGTTGGATAAGTTCCTGACAGGGCAGGAATAAAAGTTTTACCTCACGGGGGCTCAGTATTTTTCAGTCATGCTTGTGGTACTGGTTTGTCAATTGCTCAACATTCTCAGAGTAGCCTAACTAGCCTAGGCCACCATGCTAAAGAGCCCCTAAAATTAATTGCCTACTTGAACTTAGTACTTGGTTCAATCCATACTTAGGCCTAGCCTAGGCCTAAGCCTAGTTTTTTTTTAGAATGACTCATGATGTGAATTATAACTGATGCACAAGTGAATGTGGACTTGTAAAAAATAGACGAAAAGTCCAAAGCTAACCCTCCAAGTGGCAACAACAGCTACATCATGAAGAAATCATTTTGTATGGACCTATATAGGCCCTATTTACAAATACTGTTAAGAAATATTGAAAAACCTAAGTCAAAATGTTTCATTGGAGTTGCTACACCGGCTCCACAGGCTACATCGTAGAGACATCCATTTAGGTATCGTCCAAAATCCGTGACGACTCCACGACGTGACGAATGTTGAAATCTGTGATGATTCTGTGACATAAGCTATAGGTCACACCAGTGTTCGTGTATGTAGCCTATTCTACAAACTGGATGACACTGTGAGTACCTATTATGTCCATATAAATACACGCTGACATGATGTCGAGATATCCAGGATAATGCCAGCAAGTTTTATTCTCAATTCCCAAGATTATGTGCAAAAAATTCCCAAGAATTCCCAAGGTCAGTTTACACGATCTTGATGACATCAAGCTCTAACCAGTTAGGATAATTTTGATGAATGTGGCCCATCGCAACATCAAAGATCATTTCACTCTACCACTCTGATTGTCTCTCCATAAATAACCTTCTCACTCATTCAAAAGTAAGTAACAAACATTTTCCCAAAGCTCAAATGATTTTCGATGTTGCTGATCGTCACGGAAATGATCGTCACTTTTTTTTATTTGTAGTAAGTAGCCTAGGCTAGTGATGAGTACCATACTTAACGTCAGTAAAATTAAATAGTGCTGTGACGGTCAGCTGTGACAGATTCCATACAACCGTCACGGCCGTGATCTCGTCACGGATTTTAGTTTACCCCATCCATCTGGTCGAGTACACATTAACATATTATATTGCAAGGTTTACAAATGTTGCAAAAAAATCTGGGTCCAAAGCTTTTCCCTGATGTGGCTATGCTGGCTACACTGGCTACGTCTTGAAGTACAGCACAGCCAGCTATACCTCGGACTTATTTCATTGTGGGGTATTCTAAACTGTACTTGTACCATAAACTCTGATGACAGTGGGCAAAACAAATTGTAATCTTATTTGGTTGTGGAAATCAGTGTAAGACATGTTTGTACTTGCAGGCAAGAACAAATCAATGCCCATGAAGATTCACACTTAGTGAATTGCCATTGGAAAAAATGGTAAAAGTCAATTGAAGACCTGAAGGTAAATGTACACTGGCCTGTACAGTAACTTATACAGTATTAACAGGAATACGCACAGTAGGCTCTTATCACAAATATGTGCACAATTGTAATGTCACCGAATGATGTGCCTACTAATAAACACAGTAACTTCATGCTGCAACAGCAGTGTAAGGACCCACTTTACTGTGACAAACTTGCTTCTAAAAAAGGCACTGTCAAAGCGACTTGAACTACAAGAGTAAATGTCTTCAATGATTCTTTATCTATGTTACATCATAGATATGGCTGTGATTTAAAAACAATTCCAAAAAGTCATCTTTTTCCTGTACATTTGTTCTGCATTCGACCTCTATTCACAGTTCAAATTATGTTCAAACTGCAACAAATCTTACCCAAAAAAATGTTTCCACTATGAAAAAATGGAAATCCTGATTATGTGATATACAGGTATCATTTTCTGAAATATGATGGCTATTTTTCAAAATTTTCAGGCATGCTCTCATCATTGAATTTTCCCTTCTGTTATGGTGGACATACAGTAAGGAAAAATAAAACACACTGAGAGCTATTTTACATGGTAAAACAAGGCCTTATCCTTTTTGATTGACTTGCCCTTAATCTCGGTAAAGTTGATGTGCTTACTCTAACTCAGTATTGTACTTCCTTATTACCACATAAATTACATGATTTTCTGCATAATTGCTTGAAGTTATCCATATAGGGGCCCTTTAGAATAGGTATACATCATTGACTACCTAGCTTCGTCAACTTTGTATACTACAGAGGGGCAGATTTTATTTAACTGGGTATCAGTTGGGGATTGTACTCATGCACTCCACTGGGCTCAGTGTGGCTCAGTGCTGAATTTGCTTGTCTTGCCTGTAACATGTGTTGGCAAAGCAATCCCTACATTTGATTACAGTAAGTCTACCATGTCGTATCACTTGTGTTCAGACTATTGATGGATGGTAGTAGGATTTTTGGAATATCTTCTAGGATCTATTAAAGCAAAGCTTGTCATGCAGGAGGTTGTCTTTTTAGCCAGCTAATCTAAATTATACATCCAGTTGCGTTTAAAGAACGAAACATCCCTCCCTTTCGTGAAGAAAAATCCCTATGCAATGTTATAAGAGAGGAAAACACTCTCACTGATTTTCATTACAACACTTCTGAAAATGGTACTTATTAAGAATCTGTACCAATAGTCACATTGTTATGGTTTCCTTTTGAAAAATAATTATCATTGTATATGACCAGACGACTCCCTTCTGCACTATTCCCACCCAGAGGATGCCAACCCCAGGGACAATTACCACCCATGGCACCTGTCAGAGGACATTGTCCACCAGGAGATTTAGACTGACATGGGTGGGAATTGTCAGGGGAAATTGTCTGGGTGGGAAATTGTTGGATGGAGTGTTGTCCTTGAATCAGTATTATACAGCAGATTGCATTTCAGACATGTAGACTTGCTTTCATTTCAGTGAAATTTTTACCTGACAGTATTAAGACAGCAAGCAGATTTTTGTCCACTTGCCTTATTCTTGAGGACTTTGTTTGCAAAGAAAGAATTTCTGTAATGAAATGCCCATAGAAAGTGGTGATACATGGTTTAAGAGTTTAGGTGGGGCAACTTTTATCCGACTTCCTATCATGTATATACATAATTTCTTTCACATTGCAGCTAAACCAAGCAAGAAACTATTGTACATCTACCTTGCAAATGATGTAGTCCAAAATAGCAAGAAGAAAGGACCAGAGTTTAATAAAGAGTTCAGTGGGGTCATCGTCCAAGCCTACAAACATGTTTACAAGTAAGTTAACTCTTTGTTTTCAGTTTAGGGATGAACCCTCTCTGAGCAGCGCTATCTTGTATTAAACAGTTTTTAACTGGTGCTTACTTAGACTATTGTGAATGCCCTCAGCTATGTTTCCATCAAGCACTTGAAAACCTCTTACATACTTGCGCTCCGTAAATCCCTCCTCCAGGATGTCCATCAATGTACCCTGCCGTCAAAAAATCCTGGGGATATTTCTGAATGTGAAACCTTGGTAAGCTCCACCAGGAATGAGACTTACAATCTACATAGACACAATAAAAATATTAGGCAAATTAAGCACCTTGAATATAAACTGGAGCTGTGTAGAACAATCTCTTTAAACTTTTTGTTCTTCCCTCAAAAAGTTTGGTTAGGGTGGCATTTTGTTCAAACTGTTTAAATGTGGTGAATTTCTGGGGAAAGGGGGAGGGGGAGAGCATACAGTGACTTGACCCACCATTTGTATCAATTATTCAAAAGAATGGAAACTGAACGTTTTCTTTTTTTGGTGTAAACACAGAGGTTTACAAGTGGAGACTGTTTTTGTAGAATTTTTATTTTAGTCAATTCAGATTCATCAAAGAGACTTAAAGTGTAAAACTCAAGTGTTCTGAGGTCCCAGCATCATGCAGTAAGATGTGAGGGACAAGAATTTTTGCAAATTTATAGAGTAGATTTTGCCACTGAAGTCCAAGACAGAACTCAAAAAGCAACATGTTCTTCACTGATAACCTTCTGGTCGTTCATCTCTTAAGCATGATCTTAGCATTAGAAATTTAGAATGACAATTGGAGGTCATTTTAATGCCTAGGAATATAACACACAGGGTTGTAGGTGCCTGAATTTGAATGCAGCATTTAAGAGGCTCTTGGATTGATAAGAATTTTTTTCTTTGTTTAATAATTATTATCAAGTGCTTCAAATTTATTGATTGAATTCATGTATATCCAGTAATATTATATCTTTTGTTCTTTTCACCATAAGTCTCTGTATTTTACAAAACAGATAATTACACTTCAGGCTGTCAAACTAAGCTTCAGCAAAGTGCACAAACCCTGGGTGCTTACAATACAGTCTATACTGACAGCAATATGTACATGTTGTTGGATAGGGAACAAGAAGTACCAAAATTTTTAGAAAGTTTCATAGTCAGGGGAATGTTTGCAAGGGTGAGGGTATCTAATTTTGCAGTCTAGGGAGTTTAATGTTTCAAAATAGCAAACTCATTCCAACACATTTTCAATGCTTAATGCAACTTTTGGGGTTTAGAATTTGGGGCCTTGTTGAACCCAATCCATTAAACCCCCTGGCAATGCTCATGACATCTCATTGTCATCTGACCCACTTAAAGGTAAAGCTATTGTGTTGATGGACTGGTGAATCACAGCTTATAATTAAAATTTCGCTTTTCCTCTTCTTTTAGTGACTTGCCTGATGAGAAAACACTTATGTCGATGCAGCGAGTTTTTAAAGTATGGAGTGACCGATCGGTTTTCAAACGAGACATTGTCCAAAAACTTAAAGCAATTGTGTATGGTAAGCTTAACATAAGAATAATTGTATTTGAAGGTTTGTAACCACTTTACTGGCATATGTGCCGGAAATGTGGTCATCAAGTAGAAGTGGGATAGGCCATTGATTTCTTCCGTTCACGCATGGCTGAAAGACCACTTGAAGGTAAAGTGACATGCAGCCAAAAACAGCAGTCTTTACTCAGCAAAGAAGAAAATTCCTCATGTAAGATTGTTTGGAATTCTTGCAATATCTTCTATACCCCTTTAAAGTTTGATGGGTTTTGAAGTATCTTGCTACTTGTTAGTAAAAGTAAGGTTGTGGAGTGTTGTACAGTGTTAGTATATCTAGCGTAAACCCTGTGTAAATTATCTCTTAATGACTACGCAGTTAGTTTAAAGTTTGCTAGTTGATGTTGATATTCAATTTTTACTTCCAAATAAAATTCCCTATGTATCAACATTACAACTGTCCTTAAAGGTTTAAGAAACAAAGGAAAACATAAGATATACCTCTTGAGTGCCTCTTTCTATGTCACATATTTGCATATACAATGAATGTTTATTCATAATGTTGTCATAAAATAGAAAGTATCCTGCAAAACTGTCATGTTGGATAGATTTTTGTGGGAATCATGGCTCTTTCTTTATAGGACTTTCACTGTTTTTCACATCAAAAAGCCAACTACCGTATATTCTCTAATAAACGCCCTGGGGCATTGCATTTTTGAAAAGGGGGGCATTAATTTGAGGGTGTATTTTAATTAACAAATAACTTGCTGCTAAACCCTACACTAGCGAACCTATGTATGCAACATGATAACAAATATCTGTGTTTGGTGGAGCAATATGTTGGTCTACGTGATGGCTTCAACTGTACATGTAGCTCTTTGCGTGGTATTGCCGGGGTTGAGCCTTACATGTTCACAAATGAGAAATCCCGCACGCGCAAATGCATGAAGGTAAACTTTCATTTACAAAATAATTTGTTAAAAATTTACAGGGGGCGTTTATTAAAGGGGAGCATTTATTAGAGAATATACGGTATATGCTATTTCATATCACCTGATCTTCAAAGCTGCATACTTCTGCTCTCCAGTATACAATGGTACTTAATCTTGTTAGTGAGCTATAAAAAAAGATATGTTACATATTCAGTTTTTGAAGACAGAAGTGGGAGTTTAAGCAAAGACTTTGTTTTACATCCCAAATTGAGAAGAATTCTTATTTGATCATCCAATAGGAAAGGCAAAACACCGTGAGGTGGTTGAAGCGTCTCCTCCACTGGAGCAGCAGGAAGAGATTGTCAAGGAGGAAAAAGAAGAGACAGAAGAGTCTGCCATGAAGAGGCCAAAAATAGAAGAGATGGAGAAAATATTACAAACTGAACCAACTCTTAATCCAGAAGACATTCCTGAGGTGAGGCCTGTAATGCCCTCAACAGTTTTAGATCTCACAAATTGGTTGATAGTGTACTAAGAATAATGGTTTGTATGTGTAATGTACTGATATCTGGGTAACTAATCATGGAAGTTACACATATTACCCCTGGTCAACAGGGTTTCCATCAAAGGGGAAATGAGGGATTTGTTCCCCTCCCCCCTCCCTTTCCAGACAAAGGAGGGTAAATCCCCCCTATTAAATTTACAAAAAAAAAAATTAAAAATTATCAGTATCTTGGTTTCTTACTTAAGAAGGGGACACCTTTGCAGCAATGTTTGAACTTACATTTAAATTAATGGCCTTTAAATCCCTTCAAATTGTACCTAATAGGGGCCTTGACGCAAGCTTTTGTCCCCCTGAACCCACTTGAAACTTTGGCTAAGGACAGCATCAATTTGGACTTGGGGTGTAGCAGTAATAAATCCCTACCCCCTTTTTTGGGGGATTTCTGGCAGAATCCCTGGTCAATAGGAACAAGCACAGGGATGATTGAAATTTTGAAGTAAATTAAGGTAGATAATATACCAAGAGTTTTTTTTTTGTTTGAAAAAAAGAAAAAAAAAGAGAAATAATTGAACCTTTGGAGTAGCAAATGTAAATGGAGTCATGACTCCCACCACGATGTCAAAACTAATACAGGGACATATGTGTCAGAACAAACAAGTTTGGAAATGTTTGCATGCAAGGCATCATGGTAATGAGTCGAAGGTGAAGTGCACTGGATGTACATTTGTGAGACAGTTGTGACAGTTGTAAAGGTACAGCTTGTAGAAAAACAGCCCTACTTAACTCATGTATTAATGGCTCTGCAGTCTTGCATTCTTCCTACTCAATTTACACCTAGTCCCTCCTCCAATTCAAATTAAATACACCTGTTTAGTGCACAACTACAGTAGCCTGAACTGCTCAAGGCCATATAAACACAGTACTGTACAGGAACTTAATTGGGAAAACAACTGACTGCACAAGTTATCATTGACCAACCAGAGTGAAGTTATTGTTTGAATTCTAAATGCATTAACCAATTGTATTTAGAAATATGATCATATTCTTAAATGGTTTGGGGTGATGCTAAAGCTCCTTTAACCCTTTCGCAGCCAGCCTCAATTTTCCTGTTGTGCCCTTTTCAGCAAGCCAGCTGAACACTGTTCTTGACAATATTTGCAATGTAACATAACTTTTTACCTTGATTGAATTCAAAGTTGGTTTGAACATGAAAATTGTAGAATGTACATTCCTCTACCAGTTACCGTTGTTTAAAATGCAATTCGGTCAAGCAAATTCAAAATGGCTGCTGATTGCCTAAATTTGTGGAACTGGTCCCTGTACTGATGTATGATCTTCATCTACATGGAGTGCACATTTTGCAATGGAAAAGTATCCAGACAATTGACAGAGCCCCAGTTATGATCCAGAATGTTCGAGGACATACCATAGGAATCAATTTCACCGTCCTTTTTCTTCGGGGCCACCTTCAGAACTTCCTATGCTGATTAAAATATACGCACTGTTTATTCTGACTAATCCAAGGAGGCTGCCATTTTGTTTGTTCTGTATACCATACCATTATTACTTGAAGTTACAAAAAAATTCCAATAGCGCCGCCCACACAAATTACGCGAAGAAGCTATTCAGAGGGTCACACTGACTTCCGGGGGTTATTTTTATAGCTCGTTTGGTCCTTTTTAAGCGTGGAGGGTTGGATACGTAATAGTACGTAAGTGGCTGTGAAAGGTACATTAACTTGATACGTACTATTATGTATCTGGCTGCGAAAGGGATAAGCTATAAAATGGGATTAACAGCCGATTCATAGGTATTAATATTCCATGCTGAGATGTCAAATTGCAAATGTCGGAGAACTGAAACAGTCAAGTAAAGGGAAAACTTTGTCATTGAATAAAGACAAAAGACCACATTAGAAAGCCAGCTTTGTTGCAGTACTGTTAAAATCTGGGAGAGAACACCAATGAACAAGTCAGTATGTAATTTTTGTGTAAGTTTTTGACAGAATTGGAAATTGCCAAGGGGAACTTTATAACGTGCAGGAAGGTTGGGTCACTATTCTCCCTTTGACCAGGAGTCACGACTTGAGAGTTGAGTCAGGTAACCCACCCATGGAAAGTGACATTAAATCAATGAAGACCAGTGGATCTTGCTTTGAACCAGTGTCCATCCATACATCCATCAAGTATTGTTGTCATCTTTTCTAAAGCTTTATCAATTATTTGCTGAAGTTTCTCTTCAAATATGACACAATGTTACCAAGGTTCGAGCTAGAGGATTCTGAGTGGCTGGCTAGAGTGCTTTGCCAGGGTAGTGTGAATGCCGTCCTGGGGGAGGGGTTTTGCTCACAATATAAGTGAGGGTTTGGTACTCTGGATGAATGCCTGGTTTTGCATCAAAATGACCAGATAAAAATGTGGGTTGCTTTATATTTCAATAACATTTATTTCCATGAATTTTCTGACATTTTCCGTGGAATTTTTATTGAATTTTGTGCCAGCCAGAAGTGGGGCAATTTGCTCTTCACGCTGGTCGGCAAGTGTCAGTGCCAACTACAGCTTGCGGGTGTGGCTAGAACCCTGGATGTTACTATTTTAAGCTTTTTATAGCACTTTTGCCATTTTGTGAGGTTAAAAATTGAAAGTATAAAATTCTTTCCCAGCCTGAAGATTTGGCCCAATCCTTAAGAGACCTGGAAAATTCAGCATCCAGTGATGCTGCTGTCAGAGAAAAAATTGCCAGGTTACCACCAGAAGTGCAAGATGTAACACTCTTAGAAAAAATCAAAGGTTTGAGAAATGTCCTCTTTTTTTATTTTTTATTTTTTTGTTTTGTATGTCCCTCCCATGTTTACTAACCACTCAGTGCAGTTTAGATATGGTTCTACAGATTTAAGTGTAATAGAAAGTGTAGCAGGAAAGTGAAGTGTGTTTCTTAGGATGACTTTTCTGTTGTGCTTGAGGTTCTGTATAAATATTGACCAGAAGATGAGGATAGCTGCCCTTGGATATTGTTTGCAAGTTCATTTGTAATATCTGCAGTATGCTTGAAATAATCTGTATGCTGTGAGTAAGAATGATACTTAAGGAGAAGCAAACCCTTAGATTTTGTAGTAGAGCACTGGAAGACTGGTAGAAGCTAATATTATAACACATTTTCTGCAAAAAAGCTAATTGAAAGGGCATTACCCAAATTTTCAAGAATTTTCCAATTACTTTTTCACATACATGATGTTAATTGCCATTTCTGTGTTATCAAAGAAGAGGCTGATTCAAGTATGGTGTAAAAGAGCCACATTGTAAGCAACATGATGTCTCAGTCATTACACATGGGATGCACACTAATACAAGCACAGAAACAGGTTTTGAAGCTCCCCTAGTACAGTTACAAAACTGCATATACCCTACCTAAGCCTTGACTTCAGGCATACAATGACTAGGTGGCATTGCCATCAGCTTTGGCATTTAGAAGCAAGTTTTAGGGCTTCATGTAATAAACTGGCCCATGTTGGCACAGTAAATCTACAATGCCCCATTAAGTGTAATCTACATACCTTGTGGTTTATGTGCACTCAGCCCCCTTTTTCTTTGCCCTAAGAACTGAACAAAATGAGAGTTTGGAAAAGAATTGTTTGTAAATATGTTCAGGTATAGTTGTCAAAAATCACTATCACCTAAGATACCATTAGCTCACTCCCCACTTCTGTACACAACAGACAAGAATCATGTTACCCCATGGTTTCTCATTTACATACATGTTTAAGAGTGTTTCACCAAGGCTTTTATACAGTATTGCATCAAGTTTAAATACATGTTTTAGCTGGCACATGCCCTTCAAACCCTGTGGCAATACTCTTTTCCTAACTCGAGATATCTCATGTGAAAGAGAACCTATTTTTGTCAAAAAATACCTTCAGTTCTCATCAAAGAGACATAATGTTATGTAAAGTGGGCACATTGCCTCAGATTCATTTTGTTTTTCTTAATAATTGAATTTCCTGTTTGTCCTTGAAATTTGATACTGTTAGAATGTTTGAATATGTTTCCATGTAGACTAAGTATAAATCTACACCATATGTAGGGCATAGCAAACAAAGTTGCTAAATATTTCCTTTAGTGGCATCAATATCATAAAAAAATTCAATTCTATGTGAAATTAATGTGCTGCAATGACATCACAGATTTCTTATAATGCACTTCATCTTCAGAAAAAATTTTCTTTCCTTTGAAAATTAGCATCTTCCAAACAAGCTATTGAAATACAGTTTTCACTTTCTAAGGGAGAAAAACTTTTCTGCATGTATTGAACTCATTGAATTTTGTCTCTGGCAAATCCCTTTCAGAAACTCTCTTGTTCTTCTCAAGCTTTTCTGATAGATTCTGCTGTAACAGATTCCTGATTTATTCAACTGATTATATCAGATTAATGAAGACATATTTTTTTTTCTCCTGTATCAGCATTTAAAAGTTACTTTACAAACCAGTCTGTATAGACCTTATGCATTGATGCCAGGTGATGTCATTTTGACAGCAAAACAATGAAGCACACTGCTTGCACAACATAGAATTTGCACGCACCTGTAGAAGACTTTGTGCATAACTGACCGGTGGACAAGTCAGCCATCTTGATTTGTCGTTGTAAGTTGCAGTGATAGGCTGATTATGCGCTTGCCTCCATCTGGGGCTCACTTTCTTTTCTGTGACGTCATATGCATTAGGTCTATTGTGTCCAGTAAATTAGACCTACATTTCCTTCAATTTTCATTAAAGTTCCTCAAGTTTTGTGATAGACACAAGCATTACTGTTACAAAATTAATGTCACATGATCACTGTATATCCTTGGCCGTGCCAGGTATGAACCTTTCAAGGAAGCCACAAATATTTTAGATTCATCACATACCAAGTACGTCTTTTCAAATCTTCCTCACTGTCACAGAGCAAGAAGATGCGGACAACCTCTCAAAAATGGTGAATGAGGCCCTTGAACTTCTTGATGACTATAACCACAGATTATCAGCTGAATTAGATGACAGACAGAAACTTGCCAGTATGCTCAAAAACTTCACCTTACATCAAGATCAGGAACTTCGGAAAGCTGAGGAGAAGTTACAGGTACAGCTTGAGAATAATTTTTGCAGCATCATTCATGCTTTAGAGGAAGACTGGTTCTTAAAAGTTTTCTTTAACAGTTGACTTCCTTCAAGCTATAAGATTCATATGGACCGGAATGTTAAGGCAAGCTGATTACCCAACAGTGGAAGAAATCAGTACAAGCTTGTCTACTAATTTTTGGCAAATTCTGCTTTAATTTTAAGCTCAAGCTCAATACAGACCATGAAACAGAATACTAGATTGACCACATAGCTTCCACTGTGTGGTCAAACCCAGTTTTGTCCTCTGATGCAGAGAAAGACTGTTTGATCAGTTTTTTAGAGACCGAAAAGTTTGTGCATCAAAAGTTTCCTTAACATTAGTTGATTCAAAATTATTATTAGCTCAACAAGTTGAGCTATTGTCATGCAATGTGTCCGTCTGTCTGTCCGTCCATCTGTCTGTCTGTCAAGCCATCTGCCATCAACATTGGTCATTTAGGGGTCAAAGTAAGGTCAAACAAAAGGAGGTCAGACAGTGTAATCATGCAAAAGCCTTCAGCTCCTAGGGGCCATGTCTGAATTGTAGTAAAATTGGCATGAAGTTGTAATTTTGAAGTAGTTCAAAGGTCATGTGGGGGTAGTACAGAGGTCAAACAGTGAAATCATGTAAAATCCATCAACTCCTAGAAGTTGTCTGCAAAGTTCATCAAATGTGGCCTGAGCATTCAGTAGATGATGGGTCATGGCAGGTGTACTTTTGAGGGTCAAATGGGGTCAAAGAGAAGTCAGACGAAAGGAGATCAAATGGTGAAATCGCCAGTAACTTCTAGAGGTTATGTCCAGATCTTGTCAGAGTTGGCCAGAGTGTTCAGTAGCTGATGAGTTGTACTTTTCAAGTAGGCCAGAGTTCATCCATGGTCATAGGGTATTAATACTTAAGTGGTTGGGTGGGGGCTCATGTTATGATAGCAAAGCCTGAAACTCATGATTGTCAAAGGGATGAAGCCCTACTTAGGTCTTAGGACCCTACTTGAATCTGTGTATTTTGCAATAAAACATTGTTAAGATGTGATTTCCTGGAATCTAACAATCAAAATAAGTAAACAGGGAAATTTTATGCAGTGTGTGACCCATTTGCAATTTTGATATAGGGTAGTCATTAATGGCTATGTTACCATCAAATGGCTAAGAAATAGTGTCTCAGGGTCTTCCCCCAGGAAAAGTTTGAAATTAATTTTATATTTTGCATTGCATACCACAATTCAGCAGCTTTGCATGAGGATATCAAAATATAAAATGTATAGCTTAAAAAGTATGTGTAGTCAATATTAAATGAGTGTTGCAATTACTCAAATTATATATTCACCAAAAAGCTGTTTGCCAAAATGGTAACCAGTCTCCTTTAATTATTGGTAGCTGTAATTTGTGGACATCTCCAAACTAAAATAGTTCACAACTTTTGTAGGGGTAGTATGCTTAACATGACTTCATGAATTTTAGGTATAATAATTTGAGAGCTCAGTAAAAACTAGTATCTTTTTCAGTGTGGTTTTTATGAAGTAGTAATTTTTTCAAGTGTCCCTTCTACCTCCTAAGTATTTATCCCCTTTCCCCAGAGTTGCAAACTTGCATGGGGTGGGTTAAGTTGGAGGAATATCACCCCGTGTGGAACTACTGTTCTAGATCAGATCTGAGATTGGGCCCTAGAAGAAATCTGTTTTATTTTGTTTCATTTTTAAATGTGAGTTTTGAGCATATAAATTTATTGGGAATAAAAAGACCTATTTAAACTTCCAAAGTTTCAGGCACTATAAAACTATCTGAACCAAATGTGGTCATCCCTCGCTACTTTGAGCCAATCATGTACATAGCTGTGAGTTGAACAGTACTCACCATTCATAGCTTTATAGCACTGTATTGAATTATGAACCATCCTTAAGTTTTCATATCATCATGGCTTCACATTGCTGCATATATCGTGGTGAGTATTAAAATGATGAGAATTGTTTCTTAAGTGAAAGAGAAAGTTCAAAACAAGTGCCGTGTTTTTCATTTCATTTTCATATAATGGTGTCCCTTTTTCTGCTCTATTCTCAGGAACATGAAGAAAAATTCAAGAAAGTAACAACTGTTAGGAAAGAGTTAGAATCTCACATACAAAACCTTCCAGATCTGACATTGTTACCAGATGTCACAGGAGGACTTGCACCGCTTCCCTCTGCAGGGGATCTTTTCTCCTTAGAAATATGATCTTATTGAAATCAGAACATTGTCGTCTCATGGAAAATTGGATTATAATCTTTGGGTGGTGCTTTAAAGAAACCCTGGAAGAAAGGATGTTTTCGAAAGAAACAATTCAATCAGTGATTTATCAGCCGTGATTGTCATGACACAAGTGAAATGAAGCTCACACAGGATTCATAGGTAATAGAGGAAGTTACAAGTGTGATGTCTAAAATGAATATTCATGAGATGTTGTGCAATTGTTTTGGGGATTTCAGGAAGTTACAAACAATTACTTCAAGGTCTTGGAGACCAAACTAGTGCCTGTCAAACTTTTTTGTTTACCTTATCCATGCTCTGTGCAATAATATCAGACAGCTGTGATATAGACCAGGGAAATACATGAGGTACCTTAAAGGGCTGTGAACATGAAGCAAATCTATTAAATGTTTAATTGCAAAATTTTGCTGTTGTCAAGCAGTTAATGAGAGAATTGCCTTTGCAGTGTGCAGAAGCTCTAGGTCTATATTTTGGGGTATTATGTGTCTTGAACATGTAGGCCTTAATTGTGTTTGAAAAAAGATTGACATAAAACACTGAGATTCATAGAAGGCAAGAAAAAGCAAAGATTTATGAGAAGGTGTTGAATGAAAAAAAATGGTAAGAGTCAGATATCTTGATGTGGATATTTTGCCATTAAAAGCAAGCAGCTTTTTAGTAAGCGTATATCCACATGCAATCATTCTTCAATCACTTGTTACAAGGTCACAGCCCTAGTTCTTATTAGGAAATGGATGGTTTCTAAAGGTAGGTCAAAGAAATGAGAAAATCTTCATACCATACTTTTGGATATACCATACTAGTGTATGAAATTCAGCTGTACCATTTAAAGGGTTAAGTGGACAGATTAACCATTTACAGGGAAAGAATTTTGCAAAATGTTGAAAGGCTTTTTCTTTTCTGCAAACTGAGATTTTACTCATTTGAATTTTATCTCTGTTGCAAAACATATTTACTGCAGAGGTTCACTCACATTTGTCCTAGTGTGCACAGAATTTAGGCCATTGTGGCATACACATGAAGATTCCCCATTCACTGCATGAGATCAAAGGTACTGTTTAACATCACTCACAGATTCTGTTTAGACATTGAAAAAGCTGTAGTTTGTTTCCCATATTTTAATAAATGAAACATTTTGGTACGGCTTGGACAAAAAATAAGTTTTGACACATTTCACTCCCTACATAAGAATTGAAATGTTATACATTTGTAACATTGAATGTAAACGTGTTATTCATTTGGGAGAAAAGTGCAAAAGTGGCTGGTCCAGAACTTGGTAGTGATCTATTAAAGAGGGAGGGGGGCTGGGAGGGTGCATCCTATTTCCATGATGGCAATTGCATTGATGCTAGAATTAAGCTAAATATTTGATATGTTGAGGGAAAGTCAGATGCCAGTTTTAAAGTAGTTGATGAAGTAACATTGACACAGGGAAAGAGAGGGAGATATGATAGTCTCTTGTACATGAATATCTTCAGTATCACCCTTCATCTGTAGAGGTAGGACAGCCGACTGTAGAGCCAAACATTTTAATGAAAGACATACTAAACCTTGCAACATACTCAAAGCAATTACTAGATCCGGCAGTCCCTGTGGGTAGTTGCCAGGAATTACCAATGATTTGGGCAAGTCAAAAGGTTTGATAAAGCAGGTGAACATTCTCGTCATAGTTTTTAATGCCTTGCTCATCCTGGGGTTAATTTTTTTCTATATTGAAATGATCTTGTGGGGCTGTCTGCATCATTCATTTAGTAACCCACCTGGTAAAACCTTGCCTTTGATAAGAAATCTAAGCTGGTTAGACTATGAAGAGTCCAGTGTATGGTGAGTAGAACTTATTTTCTGTCATACCATCAATACAAGGTACAAAATAGTTTGAGAAAGCTAATCCCTCTATGAATTGAATACCAATTACCCCATCTTGATTTAAGTATTCAAAATCATCGATCAAAATACACACCTGTTGAGGAAGTATGTGAAATGTTTTAAATCTCAACTGCTGGAAAGCTAATATATAATTGATTTGCAATTGAGGTTTCTTCAGCCACAAATTGTGATGTGAACCCATTTCAGCCCTTGCAACAATGATACAATGTGCAAGACATTATTTACAACATATAGTCCTGTGGACAGGTTGCCGCTTAACTAGAAAATATTACTGAAAGCAGTATTCAGATAATGCCAGTAAATTATTTTACTTTAGTGCTATTTGAAAGTCCAAAAGTAAGGCATCCATAGCCATAGCATTGAGCACTGAATTTAAAAATTTATGGAAGGGCTAACAGTGATTTTCATGTTCTAGTTTCCACTTATATTGGACGTGGATAGGAAGCATTGCAGGTAAGATAGTTAAGCTTAACAACTTCAAACATTAATTGACATTGACACCTAGCACAACTTTCATTGCTGCTGAATATTACCTCATTTACTCATAAGAGGAGAAAAAAAAATAAATTGTTGGGCAGAAACGGTTAGTTTGGTACCAGTTGAGGTGATTTGTTTCGAAAAATGGGCCCTCGAGGGAGTGAGGAACTAAAAGCAAAATTTAGTGTGTGAAAATTTGAAAGTCAGTGGGAGCATCATCAAAGAAATTGGAGGGGTGTATATCCCCCTCCTCTGCATTTCCACCTGTGTTTGGTATGGTTAGGCCTCTTATGTCTTGCTGTCATCATGTTCCAACACACGTAACTGTTATACTACTCCCATCCTAACCAGAACCATACACTTATCCTAACACAGACCTCAGTGTAAACTTGTCAGAAGAAAGACACATCGGAACTGGGAGCAATCCCTGTTTGATGCATTCATAGCAGGGTAAAAGGTGTAGTTTCACTCAGAGAATATCTGCTGTGATATTATAATAATCACCAAGAAGTTGCGATTGTATTCTAGAGTACGATTGTAAGGAGTGTACTGTTATATATGTATTTATCGGATCTACATTATCAGAGAATTTATACAAGCATGAAGAACATTTATTTGTACTTTGATAAAATACATTCAAGAAGTGTGCAGATAATGGCTGATAGCAGGTATCAAAGATGGGATACCTGTGAGATTTCCATACCATCCTTACATTTTTATTGGGTCACGATGATGTTGCAGGCAACATACAAAAACCTCGATTCAATTGAAAGTGCTATTTCTCTGTTTTAGATGCGTTCCTTTTAAATGATAACCATGAACACCTATAGTATAATTTCACTCCTTTGTACGGCTTGCGTATTTTTAATGTAGGCGTTTATAGACTGTATTCTCAGTTTAAAAGCATGAAATGCTTGAAACCTGAATATTGGCAAAGCTTTTCAGCAATCAGCTTATTCATTTTATCCAGAGGAAAACCTTTGTAAGTTAGCAGTTACAGACTACCAGAAGAGAGATAATTTGAAACTCACAAGCTCTGTAGAGTATTTGCTGGTCAGAACATTGCAAGATTTCATTTGATCTTCAGTTAGTTTATAAAACTTGTAAATATGTTATGGTTTAAATACTTACCTTTGTCTGTGTTGTTTTTGGTTCCTTGCTTTTGCAAAGGAACCTATGTAGTCAGGTTGGTGTGTGTGTGTCTGTGACACTTGCTTCGGTATGCTGTGACTCAACAAGGGAAAGTTGGACAAAGCTTAAACTTGATATATAGATCTGCCATAGTGAGAAGGTATGCCCTATTGTT
>WURT03000002.1:732483-742761 GCA_009936505.3 Holothuria glaberrima | reverse complement strand
TTTAATGAAAATTAAGACTTAAAATACATACCAATCTCTGCTTCCGTAAACATCGATATCAGCATCTGAGAGGAAAGATCCGATATTAGAGCGCCCTCTTTCACATCAACCGGTACAACGCTAAGGAATACTTCGGCTTGTTTCCTCGCCACCATCTCTAATTCTGTTTCTATATTTTTGCCATTAACTTGTATTTTCTGATCATTTACAACCAGAAAAACAGAATCAAAATTTCCTTTAACAGTGAATTTAAATTTAGTGTCCCGTCTTCTACGTTTGGTTTGCGACGAGGTTTTCTTCAGTAAGTTGGCAATGTTTATAACGTTGCGGAAAGCAGTTGCAACATCACCTGAAAATTACCACCAGAAAAGTTCAAGATCACTTGGAAAGTGGATAGTTAATTACAATTCACAGTAACGGGTCAAGCAGTACTCGAGGAGTGCAGGGACAAAAATGGTCTATACCAAAGCTCCTCATCTATGCGAAAATTGTGACAAGTGACATATTGCAAAGGAAACTGAAAAGTACCACAAGGGCAGGCATCCTGAACCGGCTTCTCTTTTTATGAATCTACGATTGAAATATGCGCCTAAAAATAAGCTTTATATTTTAACTCGCTGTTGCTTTGTTAGTAGCCATTTTAACTTAACGGATTAACGTCATACCAAGAAAAACGACTCAAGTAAGTGTTTTATTTTTCATTTAGGTAAAACAAAATTTCCGGTCCGACTAGGACCATCCTCAGCGTAAAGCTGCAACCTAGAAGAATTTAGTCTGTCACAAAGTACATACGTGAAGAATAAAAATAATGGGCCTTATGGACAATGCAACAAAACTTAGCATGACAAAAGAAGTAATAATGAATGTTAGAATTAGAATAAAGAAGCATGGATACAGGCCGAATAAAGAGAACAAAAGGGAGAAGTTAGGCGAGAAAGGAATAACCATGATCATTACAAAGATTGAGTGGTTCAATTGAACAGTCTACCAACGGACCACTTTCCGTCTTTCTAGGATTCAGTTCGGAAATGTAACAACGTCAGAAGCTTTTTCTCACATAAGGTCACAAAGGAGGTTACCAATATGGGTTATGGAGATACTAGCGTTAAAATTAAAGTCTTTCCAATTGTGATATTTAGCTTTTAACTACTTTAAACTATTTTAGATTTGAACAAGAATTTGCTTCGCAAAATGATATGATTACTTTTAATTAAATTTCATATTGATTTTTTTCTACGTATGTACAGCAGCGTACCCAGGATTCTTCTGAAGGAGGCCATGCAGTATGTAGTGTGATCGCCGGCCTAGGGGAGGGGTTTAAGGGGAGAGGCTCCTCTTGGGTGTCCCCTCCCCTTGAATGTTCCCCTCCCGTTTGAAAATGTTTGAAAAATTAGGTGTCCTTTCATGCAATTTGGTGCCACAAAAGCTACATTTTGAAGAATTTATGTTAAAAAAATACGTATTTTGAGGAACTAAAAAAAAATGGCATCCGTGAGAGGGGCCATGGCCCAGTGCCGCCCCCTCTGCGTGCGCCACTGCGCATGTACTACCACAACTAGGCAAAGTTGGTTCTTCGTACGGTTATTCATATAAATATCTGCTAAGTAAAGATTCTATTCATTTCCAAATGTACTTTATGAAGTAGGAAAGTTGATTTAAACTTCAGTATCGGTAGATAAAACTAAGCACACTGTATTTCTTATGACATTGTTTTTCTTCCCTTCCCAACATAATACACGGTTTACAGTTTATACCTGTCTCTCATATTTATCTCGTTACGAGGAATTATTTGGCCCAGAAAACAGACTTGTAGTGAGTACGTAATCATACTCACGGTTTTGCACAATTACCTGTACTCTTACTTGTGAGAATGGGTTTGTACTCGTACTTTTACAGAATTGCATTTGTGCAGTGGGACTAATGCAAAATTTTGTACTCGTACTCATGAAAAAGACGTGCACTCGTGTCGGTACTCATAACCAGAGACACGTACTGTACTTGTACTCGTACTTATGGCCGTAATGAACTTACACAACAAGTATGCTGGAAAATGATTTCTCACAGGATATCGTTTATCACTCTAAAAGCAAAAGAGAGGATTTCCGCTCCAAAAAAGAGTGGGCTCAGTGACCACTCGTGGTAAGAGTAAATCTCACGCGGAGCAGAGTAAAATTCACTTCAAAAAAGAGCGATGTATCATACCATGTGTGTCAAGTATCACTCTCTTTGAGTGAATTGCCACTCTATTTGAGGCAAAATTCACTCTTATTAAGGGGTGTTGACTAGGCACAATCTTTCTGGAGTGAATTTCGCTCTTTTTTTTGTGAGTAGACCTCATCGTAACAGAGTAGGCTATGTGTTAAAATTGTTTCTTTGGCGTTCCATGTTACCTTTTTCGAGTTCTTTGTCTACATTTTGACTGATGAAGTCTTGCTGTTCCTGTGGCGTGAATTCATCTTCCATTGCTACATAGTCCGTGGCTTGGAGTACATCGATGCAGGTCAAACTTGCATCACAGATCTGTCAACAAAAACGAAGATTTGATAGACCCAAACCGGTATATACATAATATTGTGCAATAACAGGAGACCAAGGACAAAAAGCCCGCCCCTCCATCTTGTGTATACTTTATGTACCTTGTATCTTCTTTGGAAACTTGGCTAATGTGGTCACGAGGGGCCGTTCTTTATTTCGACAGATAAATTTGAGCACAATACTGATTTATCATTTGTAACACTGAGTCTGTCCTGAACTTATATATTATGCAAGAAACTACTTACAAGTGTATCGAGAAGACGAAGTGGTTCAAAAAGAAGAGCATACACATTAGAAAGGGTAGAAAGATGGCAACCCGTGGCCAGACGAGGAATTGTAGAGGAAGGGGGAGGAGGGATTGAAATATGTTTTAAGGGGCTATAATGTTAAGGCAATTTTAGCAATTTTGGTTCTGAAGTACTTGTAGGCCACTAGTAATTTTACACTCAGAAAGAGGGGTCTCTTGGTTACACCGTAATAAGGCTGTCACACTATTTGGAAGGGCCATACTACGTTGCAATTGCTTTATCATGAGCACAGACAGAAAAAAGCTTTCATCTTTACTAAACCATTCAATCTCGTTAATTCATTATTTCAAAACAATTTTCCCAAGCCACAAGACCAGTTATGAACGTTGCTTCTTCTGAAAATGTGAAGGTATGGGTTAACATATTAGTCACTAGCTACAAAAAGGGGAATCACTTCCCCGTGAGAACCTTATTTCTGGAAAATAAAGGTACCTTGCTACCGTATTATAAATTCCCTGTAATCCTATATCTGTAATTCATGATCATTACAAAGATAAGATATTTCGTCCCTCATACACATTTCTCTTTCAAAGGTCTCTGATTTTGCTATAATGTTGCAATATCTTCATTCTTAACCTTTTTTTTAAATTGTTTTCAATCTTTCGCCTAAAGTTGATTCTCTCCAGGGAAATTTTCATCGAACTATTTTTACCGCCCTGCAGCAGACCTAAATAGAACTGCTTCCACTTCAAAATTGAAGAAGTTAAAGGCGCACATTGCCACTATATAGAAAACAGTTTCAAGTTTCTTCTTTTACTCAGGAACGTAGCTAGGATGAAATTTATGGGGAGCCAAGGTATTAAATGTGGAGTGACAGCATTGATGGTCATCCTGAGAAAGGGGTCTAAGGGTTGTCCCTCCTCTTTGGGAAAATTTCGAATGATCAAGTGTCCTTGGATGCAATCTGGTGCTGTATGTTTCCTCGAAAATATATTTAAAATTATTCGTTGATTTCACACTTGCTCATAATGTGTTTTTACACATTCATTTTATCTTAATTCTTACAAACATTGGTGGCTTGGAGTAAAGAAACCCTTAATAATTTTCTTCCTGTTACATCAACCTGTTTTGAAATCTGTAACATCTCATGTGGTAGATTTTCACCTTGACCGACGGTTAGATGACCACTAGTAAAAGGACTTGAGTAAGTTTAAATCATGATGTTTGTTTGCCTCATTAAAGGGAAATAATGCGTTTGAAAAAATATCATAAAGTGACCCCAGTGTAATTCCATTGTGTTTACCCCTTTCCAAACATGAATCACAGATAACTTGCGGCAGATTAACACAAATCTCACGAAATAGGGACAAAAAGAAGCAACAATTTCTTCATTGAACCGGCTCGTTATCAAACGATAAGCCTCGCCCACATGCAACCGTTCGTACCGCTGCATATTCATTTAGCGTTTAGGAAGAGCATTACGCCGGGTCATATTTACACTTATTACGCAATGCGTGTTGACCTCGCGTACCCAAAGCACTTCCCACGACCCTGTCTGCATGTCCTTTACCCTTACAACAATCTACCACCAGTTTCCGTACCGTCTGTGTTGTACTGTGTGATATTGCATCCCACCCAGGGAGATTCAGTGCCATTTCTCTATTCACAATGCTGGTCACGTCCACCATGGAAGCACTACATCCGAGGTCTTACACTGTGTGCATAACGGTTAAAACGTGGTTTATTTTAAGGAATACATGACTGGAACATAATTTTTTGAAAAGTGGCATTACAGGTTCGTAAAATTTTCGTTTCCTAATAGGGGATAAACCGATCGTAGCAGTTGCTGAAACACCAACAATGTCTTTCACATCTTGCTGTTTCGAAAGCGAAGCAACCTGACAAGGCCCAAGGGCTACAATTCGAATTACAGTAACTTTAACTTTGTACAGCACTTTCTACCAGGGAAGTTGAAAGACCCCCTACGTGTACTAATTGTAGTTCAATACAGGCAATGTAGTATTTAACGAACATTTTGAACGTGGTGTAGAAGGCGTTTTTTATTGTCTGACGTAACGTGATAAATTGATTTGATTGGTGGATTTCAAATCGGGGATGACGGAGGTGTGGTCTTGCATGCATAATTGATTGGGTGAAAAAATTTGTCAGTTGTTACAGAAAGATTGATTAATTGTTAATTAGTGCTCACCGACTAAAAAGTTTTCCCATTTACCTCTCTTTCATCGAAAGTAACCTGATCGTTGGTGAAACAGGATAGATTCAATAAAAAGTCTGACAAAAGCAATATTTCTCTTTAAGTTACCTTAAACCCTAAATAGACCTCTGCTTCGGTATAATGAATCGGCGATGCGATAACCGTCTGACTGGAATCGCTTCTGCTCCTATCAAGAACAATTTTCTTGTAACCACTTTGGAGGGGCAGAGCGAAGACAGGCTGGTATGTCAACGGCTCTAAATTTGGGTCTGCTACACAACTGGTTGCAGTAATGGAAATCTGTAAAATATCATAGAAAAACTGAAATCTTCGTTAATGATTATTTGCTCATGTGCTGTAGACCGTTTATGGAGTTAAGTTGCGGCCTGATCGAATTCTTTTCATCATGTTTATTCCTGTACTCAAAGACCTACACTGGTAATTAAACTCTAGACTGGCAGTCCCCAGGGTCCAATGTGACACGTGACGGGCTCGAATGGATAGGCATATATGTCACAATTATGGCGTCAAACTTGATACAAATTCTACAGGCCCTATATATTGAAACCCCATTGTTTGTTAGCGGCATAGATTGTCTTTAATGTCCCAACACAATCGTTATAAAGCCACAAAGAAAGAAATATCCCAGAATTTCTTAAAATAAAATAAAATAAGATAAAAATAAAATAAAATAAAGTAAAATAAAGTTAAATAAAACAAAATAAAAAAATAAAATAAAATAAATAATAAAATAAAATAAAATAAAAAATAAAATAAAACACTCATATATACCTCGCTCATTTCTGTGTAGGGCGTCGCATGGACTACACACTGAGTGATGGGCTTGTAAATTTCGAGGTCGAGACTCGCAAAACCTGTTTTGCCATTCTCGTCAGTAGCAATAACCTCCATAGTGTACTGCGTACCTGGCGTTGTTTGATCTGTTACCGTAATCAAAGGTGCAATGTGATTTAAATGCGTATTTACATTTAAGCTATATGAAGGCTTTAAAAATGGGGCCCTCTTGCTTAATGTTCGGCATAAGAGATTGGATCAGGTAGGTCTAAGCCAGTAAAACATTAAAACACTGAGAGTTTTCAACCACTGAATGCCGCAATGGCTACCAGGTTTGAAGACCAGTGGTTCCCAACCTTCTTCAGCTAATCGCCACTTTTCATCGGAGTGGGTAATGAACCCCATTGCTATGCATGTAGAGGCAAAATTAAAGTTAACATATGTTGAAAGAAACTTCTCTATTTTGATGATACTTAACGCGCGATTAACGAAAGCGTGAATTATTGGTAGTAGTCAGTGTCGGAGAAACGTTTTAAGGAAATGAACGCCAATGGCCTCCACCGACGTGCGGAACGTTTCCCCAAGCGTCTCTTATAGGCTCGACGGGTAAAGCCCTATTGCGAGAACAAGGGCGAAGACCCCGGAAGCCCTCGGGTATTTATATACCAAATTGTCGACTCAAAACAAAACACTGTAAGTCAAATGTTGAATATCTTCCAGTTACCCAGGCTAATAACCTTTGAAGCCCACTAAGGAGATTAAAAAAACCGTCCCTTAGGCCATTTTGTATTTCAATAGCTGCTAAGTAAGGTTCCCTAATGCAAGGGGATTGTCTTGTGGGTGGGAGGAAGAAGGATCGCATGGGTCACGCAGTGCTTTGGAACACTTCTGCTACTGAAGCTGTCCTACAGGTAGTAAAATGAGAGAGTCGAAATTGGCACACCGCAAAATTGTGTTTCGGAAATCATTTTTAACGTTTTACTTCACAGTACATCGCAAAAGATATCTTTCATGTTACAGTTGCCTGAAATTGTCCCTTCTATTAGTATGTCATGTCTATGGACAGTAAGAAAAACACTACACTTGAGGAAATTATGGCGGGATAATTGTTAGCTATGGTCCCTTCGCTTACAGTTTTCGCTGCTATTGTTGGGAATATTGAGTGTCCTCGCCAGATAATGTTTGAAATCACACGACGTTAGATGCAATTTCCTGGAATCTGACTGTAAAGATAATTCAAGAACCGTGTAGTGCACTTGACGAGACTACGTTTCACCTACTCGACTTGTTGCCTTCGTTTTATCCCCTTTTAATGCAAACCAATTTGAGAGCTCAGCTATACCTTTTGGATACTTGTAAAGACCCGGTTTAATTTTAGCAGTTTTTTTGTTTTTTTGTTTGCCTTCATTTGAGGTTTTAATTCATGAACGTCTTTGCACTGTTTCGTCACTTGAAATGATGTGATCTTCCTTGAATGCCTTGCACTAGACTTCAAACCCATTGGCAACTTCAAATTGGAGACAAAAAATTGGGAAAGACAAATTGGGAACAAAAAATGGAAACGACAATTAGGGGGCACAACTTGAAAATACAAATTGGGGATGACAACGATAGTCATAGTCTACTTCATATGGTAAAATATTCTTCGTAGGTCAATGAAACTTCAAACTCTCTGTATTAATACTTACCTTGCGGTATCTTCACGTGAGTAATAAATTCATTTTGTTTCCTAACAACTAAACTTGTTTCTGGTTGTAACCGATCGTTTGCTTCTCTCCAAGCAATTGTTACACTCGAAGATGATTTAACGTTGGCCTGGATGTAGATACTTCTATCGTGCCTAAATTTAGTCTCCCCTTTGACAGTCTTTATTCTTATCTGCAATGTAAATAAAACCAGGGAGCTTTTAGGAAGGAGACACAACAACCAAATCTGTCAGGCAATTAATACTTGAAAATGATTTAATCCTATTCAAAACTTTGATTGACAGGTCTCTTTGTTCCAATAGTCTAGCCTTTTTGACTTCCGCCTTCCTAATAATGATCTGCACCTTTTACACCCAAGTTATCCTGAAAAATAACCTTTGTAAAAACATACTTAATCATCAAGATTTTACAACTAAAAGACTGTCAATGAAAGTTTAAATAATGTACTTCCTTTATGTCCGTACGAATTTAATGTGTCGTCTGCTTCGAATATTGTTCCAGCCTAAATCATTTTTCCTAATTTTGGCAAATTCCCTCATCACTTAGAAACAAATTCAAAATTTAGTTTACATGGAAAGTCTTCAGTTAAGTTAACATAAATGACATTTATTGCGACTAATACCGAGAAAAGTGTGAAATTTCATGTTTTTTGTGACGCCTGGCAACAAAAAGTTAAAGGGAAAATGTAGTCCTCCAGTTTGAGTCAGGGTACCCCGGTACGCTAGTTCAGGAATGGCTTATATCAATCACGTGGCAATATTGTTGTTACTTATTCCTTAAATTTATGCAGAATATCTCCTTGGTTTACCTTCGATATTCAAAGATTTTATCAGGAAACATTACAAAAATACTTGAGAGAGATATAAGAGGAGATCTGTAAGATTTAGCAAATTTTTGAAAATAAACTTGGGGAGACTGCCTTCTCCCTTTAGCTGGTCAATGTAAGGACTAGAACTATTCATTGCCGTTTTAATAATAGTTCACAAAATCCTCGTTGATCCTAGTTATTGTTATAGACATTTAAGTAAAAAAAGGCAAGATTACCATCGGAGCTTCATTGCTTCAAAGTGTCTGTAGAATGTTGGGTCTCCTTCCTTACAGCTCCCTGATAAAACTAAGCTATGACTCGGTACCCGATACACATAGCCTTTACAGTTCTTACTGTAAATGGTGGCATACCATTATCAGTAAAAAACTGACTTCAATAGGGGTGTGCTTTATCACAATTTCACCGAAAAGAACATGTTTTCCAGAAAAGGAGGGCGTTTGCTATCCAAATAAAGACTGTGCAGGATGGTATTCATATTAAAAGGAAATTGCCGTTTCCCATGGATCACACATTCTTTCGCATGTACCATTTCCGCTATAATGCTTACTTGTGGTTGTGACTTCAAACAGAGATCTTCTTGGCTCGTTCAAAAAGTGGTTGGTTCATTACTACCACAAATGAAAAGCAGATCCATTACTTTTTAACCCCTTAGTCAAGAGAGAGATGGCGGGGGTGGGGTGAAGCTTAATCCCTTAGTCAAAAATATGGTGGGGTAGTACGCTTCCGCCACTACATTTCAAGGACGGAACTCTTAATTACTCCCCCTGTAAAATGTCAAAAATTTGCTGAAATTTTCCTTAACCTTGGCACAATGTATCGCACCAAATTTCATCTTAGCACCCTCAAATATGCAACATTTTCTAGACGGGAGGCGGACACCCCCTTAAAGACCCCTCAAGGAGGTCAGTCAGAGCTAATGGACATCCCCCTCCTCTCGGCTGAGAACAGTTTCCTATGCCTATGTCATATGTGTCGTAGTTTTGACTAATATTTTATTCGTCGTTTATAACATGGTATACACTTTCACTCTAACACAATATACTTTCTTTGCTGAATAAACCATAAATTACCAGTGATTATTTTGACATACCACGGGAACGCTATCACTTTCTCTGACGAGAGTAAAATATGCGGAGGCTGTAGATGTATCTTTACTGACATTTAAACTTATATTATATGTCCCGACTTGAAATCGGGATGACGTGATAGTTAATTCTGATGACGTCAGTGGTGGGTTCAAATAGTCATCACAGGAGTTCCAGGAAGATGTCTGAGTTTGCAAAAGAAAAAAAATAAAGGATAGGGGATTAGATTAGCTGGAAGTAATGGGTGGTAAAATGTTTGTATACATATATATAGATATATATATGTATACCCACACACACACACACATATATATATATATGCGTGAACTTAGCGTGACCAAAAATGACATTTCTGAGAAAGGATAGACAAAAATCGGACGTAAACTTAATCAGGGAGTTTTTACAGACAATTCCCTGATTTAATTTAACAAGAAAGAACTTACAAAGCATGAGAAGTGAAATTTCCTACTCTCTCGGGTGCACTCCCTGACTCGAAATCCATATATGGGCCATATATATGGAAATTTATATCTGGCCCATATCTCGTCCAGATAGGGGATTTGTATCTGGCTTTGACAAAAATTGGGCAGATATAACTTGATATAACATAAAGGCCATATATGGCCCATATAAAACTGTGTATGGCTCAATTTTTATATGGGACAGATATGGTACATATATGGCAAATCCTTATATTTCCCATATATGGCAAATCCATATATGTGCCATATAAGGAATTTATATATTGTCCATATCTGGTCCAGATGGGGGATGTGTATCTGGCTTGAACAAAAATTGGGCAGATATAACTTGATATAACATAAAGGCCATATATGGCCCATATAAAACTGTGTATGGCTCAATT
>WURT03000002.1:713333-730958 GCA_009936505.3 Holothuria glaberrima | reverse complement strand
ACTCGACCTGGGAATCGAACCCGGGCCTCCCGCGTGAGAGGCGGATGCTCTAACCACTAGACCAAACACGCGGTCTCATCAGTGTATAACGGGGGAATAAAAAGATCATCAGGATTGATGTGCTTGCATATCTGACAACGTGATTCGTTACATGTGCGGTTGCCATGAGAAGCAGGGGGTTGGAGAAGCCTGGAAGAGGTGAGCAAAGATCGAAGGTTGGGAGTGTCTCCTGGCGCTGAGGGGAGGATCACTAAATAAATTCCGTATGCTGGAACCATGCCGTAGGTACTTGAAGTCTTTCACAGGGGGCATGAGAATTTGGTTAATCGCTTTTGGAGGCTTTAAAGGTTGCTTCCTTTATGACTTTGAGTGGGATTATCACTTCTTAAGAAATGGTATACAAGTTTACCTATTTGTCTGTCGTAATCAATGGGATCTGAGCAAATTCTTTCTTGAGGTTGGTAGGGTGACAGCTGTTGAAATTCAAGTAACTGTGGCTGTCTGTAGGTTTAGTATATAAAGAAGTGGATATAGAATTATTTACAATACGTACTGATACATACAAAAATGAGATTGACGTGTCTGGATGCTCTAACGTAAATTTGATACTATGGTGGAAGTTGTAAACATATCTTTTGAAATCGTGAAGTGAGTCCACGCCGTGTGGCCAGACGAAAATAGGTCGTCTATGTATCTGCATTAATGGTCAGGTTTAAGACAGTAACTAGACAAAACTCTCTGTTCTAGGACATCCATGAAAACATTTGCATAGCTAGAGGCCATTTTAGTCCCCGTAGCTGTCCCCTGAATTTGGAGAAAATGTAGGGACTTAAATTCAAAATAGTTATGTGATAAGATGAACGGATTATACTGCAGATATCACAAAGAACATTTTCCTTGAAACCGCTTTTGGGTAAGAAAACTCCACAGGCCTGAACTCCCTCAACATGGGGAATATTTAAATACAAAGATGACACGTCCATGGTGACAAGAAGGGTATTTTAGGTAGCTTATCGATTTCATTCAAAGTTTTTAGAAGGTGAGTAGTGTCCTTGATAAAACTAGGAATCCTGGGTAGTAAAGGTTTCAGTATGCTATCATCATAGCCAGAAATAAACTCCGTCAGGGTGCCGATTCCAGAGACAATTGGTCTGCAGGCAGGTGAGACCTTTACAGCTTTGGCAGCTTTACACAACTCCACAGGGTCTTTAAAGCTGGTGATGCGAGCTTAATCCGTGTCTCATGTGGACGAACCAGGCATTTCATCGGCGATACGCTTCCGGAGTTTGTGGAGCTTTGGGATTGTGTAGAAAACAACTGACCTGGGTTGCTTTGGGACCAGGCTTCTGACCTCGACCTGACCATTGTAATATAAATGTTTGTTAATAAGTTCATTAAGCTCATATTTCAAGAGTTCAGTGGGCTCGTGTTATGTGTGAGTTTTTGGTAAAAGACTGTTGCTAAGTTGGGACTCAATTTCAGCCACCACTTTTAGTACATTGTCTAGATACGGGCCTGGTGAAGGATTTAAGGAACTAGAACAATGGGTTTCTCTCAAAACAGAAATTATAGATTTGTCATTCAAATTTCCACAGCTATACAGAAGCGACTCGAATCGGTATTCTTGTTGGCAAGCAATACTTTCTCATCATTAGTAAAATCTTGTGGCACTGTGTAGACAGTATTTTGGTTATGGGGGTCAAATCTTGAAATGAGTTAAGTTCATGGTGCTTGCTTTTCCAGTGCTTCAAGAAACCCTGTACTGTAAAATTTGATACTCGTCATATTGCTTTGTGTAATATGTTAATTATTGTCCAAATAAACATATTGTATACAAGCATATACCGAAGTTACAATACGCAACAGAAGAGAGTAGCCTTAAAATACCAGACAACTGCTTATTCTTCCCAGTAACCGTCCCTAAGAGACCATTGATCTGAAAGGTTACAGAAAAGTTCAATCACAGGACAGCTTGCATATAATAGCCTTAAAAGCCAGCCTTGTGATGTGTCCCCAAAGAGTACGGGCTGAGGGTTTTGACGGAGAGTTTTACGGTAAACTTTGAAAAGGGCAGGTAGTTGCATGAGAAGGTAAGCTAGGTTTCTTACATATGCAGGAAAAACATAACTTTTTGACTAATTACTCAGTTTTGGCCGTGACTGGGTCTACATCATACACAGAGGTTGTGCTCAATTCATTACAAAGGCTATCTCCCAGTCTTGTTAATTTTAAATTTTTACCAAAGTCTTCTCAGTTTAACCTCAATTACAGAAACTAATTTGAATTCCCCAAATGTGACCACTTGTGAGAGGTGGAAATGATCACGTGACTCAAAATCGAGAACGGCACAATTTGTGGTGCCAAAAACTTCTCATGGAAGTAAGTGTCACATACACACACGCACCACAAATCACAATTTGCCCTTTTTGTTAGCCTTATTCGCACTAACGATTCTAATAATTGGGGTGGCGTGTAGGCAGGGACGTCCAATCATGTAAAGTTTGCATTGAGCTTTAAAAATAAATCCATTCATGCTGCCCAATAGGAAATAATGTTGAGACAACTACCGTCCAGGTATACCACTGAGGGGGAACCTTCATAGTAGAGCACCCAAGGTGCATCTACGGCTGTGATGATGACGAGGAAAATTTGGAAAGCGAAGCCCTTAAATGTGGTTTATCGATTTGGGGGTACCTGCAAATTTTAATTATGACAACTATATTTCCTGCTAGTGCCCGCTGAAACCAGCCCTGGTGCACCACTGAAACGAGCCCTGGTACTAAGTATCTATGAAAATTTCGTGCAAGTACTTATGCTCCTTTTGTAGGTATCACCACTTAATGTTGGTGTTGTGCTTCGCCCCCCCCCCCTTGGTGGGGTTTCAGGAGAGCAGTTACGTCCAGCTTGCAAACTTTACGGCATCGGTATTTCAAATAAACGCAAATTAGCCTATTAGAATTGAGATAATTATCCTCACATTTATTTGATAGGCGTTGGAAAAAAAGGAAAATAGGCCTAATAATTTTTTAGTTTTCGAACATAAAATCCGACTACAAGATATAAATCAGTTTGGGAATGATATTAAAGGGAGAGGACTCACGGCGGCAGAAGCAGGCGCGTAGCAAGCAGGTGGACAGGGTGGATAATGTTCAGGGTTCCGGGGCCCCTAACCAAATGCGCAAGAAAAATTCTCAAAAATCGTAACTCTACCTACTGTACCGTCTAACCACCCAAAGACCCGAAATTGTCCTTTGTTATCTCGTCCCAAGTTCCAACAAAAATCTAGTGACGATTATTGTTAAATTACAAAGACCTATGCATTACAAAACATATAATATCTTCAATAAATTACCGGAATGGCTCCATCTCTTCGATGTATCCATCCTAAAACAAAGCAGTCCAAGGGAGCATATGGATTGTTATCCGGCCTGTTGTTTCCATGTATTCAACCCTCGAAATACATCTCGATTTCCATTCGAAGAGATTGTTCGAGGCGGATCCAGAAAGTTAGGAACAGGGTGCATTGGAATATCGTTTTAGGTAGTTAAGTCAAGGAATATAAAAAAATGTGGTCCCTTGACCACCTATAACTATGGCTCTGAACGAGGATTGGCAGGGAGCGCCCCTTAAATCGGCGCCAGTTGCTTAAAAATACAAACGAAAGGAACCACAAATTTAGCTATCAACAACTGCAGAACTGCTTTAGAAGAACCAGGCAAGAACGAGATTGGGAATTGCAACCGGAGACTGGAGGTCTTAGGAGGGAGTCTTAGGAGAATGGGTTTCTGATACCATTGGTTTGGAGCCCCTCGCTGTCTCTGGTCCATGGGGGCCCCGAGGGTCTCGCTACGCCAATAGGCAGAAGTCCCATAGCTGTTCAAAATAGATGCTAAAAAGATAACTGTGAATTAAGTTTTCCAATAAGGCAGTTCTTCAACAAACAGATGCGCGGAAAATTTTGAAAACATTTAGGAGTTTAGCCCCATGATTGACTGAGTGACAGTAGGTTTTCTTGTACATTTTAATATAAAATTGGTGTGTTTGTGCGTGAATTTTGACCCGAAAATCTCATTTTGGAGCACACGTACGGGGGAACAGCCAAAGTTTGGGGGCACATGCTCCCCTGTCCCCCCCCCCCCGGCGAAGCCGCTTGAAGTGGTAGCCTAAACTCAGTATTTCTACACTTTTACTTATTTTGCCACACTCGGCATGATCCATGTCAAAGTGAGGTGTGCGATTTGCCATAAACCACCTAGCCTAAGTACAATTTGAGTTATTGGAATTTTGCCAGACATAATATTTGATTGCTGAATAATGTTACATTTTTCGTCATTAGCAGTCTAGCAGATTCATCAGGCATGTATGCTAGGATCGGGTTCGAAACAGACCCGTGGCCAGACAAGGTACTGAAATTGGAGAAATAGCTTTCACGAGCGAAATATTTTCTTAGGCGGTGATGGGGACAAGGTGTACTGAAATATTTTAGGGCAATGGTAATTTTGAACTTTATAAGGTGGTGAAAAGTTAACAAGGGGGCCCTGCCTCGTCCTTCCCTCCCCCTTGTTGTGGGTTTGCTTTGTAACGACCTCATTACTGAATATACTTTTCCTCTGCATTCCATCCAAGCATTCTTGCATATATTATGTTGATTAGGTCAATCTATGTACGTACTGCCGAGAAGCGCGCATACAACTCACTACTCGTATACACAAAGCTTACGCTACATACTGCAGATTACGCTACGAGCTTTGCTGCAGCATTGGCCGGGGTCATGCTCAGCAGAGACCTATAGTCTCTCCACACCAACTAGACATTTGGAGACGACATTTTCGGGCTGAGAAGACTGACAGGTACCGTAGGGTACTTAGCATTGCAGGTTACAATTAACTACAGTTATCGCTTCGGCCTCATTCAATCGTAAACACGTTCACTTCCATAGTTTAGCGCCGCAAGGTGCACGTTCATAACAATGAAGTCATCGCATGTGTATAGTATAGGTCTCACGTAGACTATCCTAACTAACTGTAGGTTTTACTTATCATTAACCACGTAGCTTATTACCAGCTTGTTAAAGCATTATCTAGACCTATGGCTAGCCCTGCAGCGTCACAGATTGCAGTTCTCTGGTAGGCAATTCATTCTAACGGTTGCAGCATTCACAACTGACACGGTCAGCTTATTGGGGTACGGCTTAATAGCAGGCAGTGCAACCTTGGGCCGATTCATCGCCGGCAGCATTTTACATCTGCCAGATTACTGGTGGCAGTTTGATTCACTAGCAGAACCGGACTCATTTTCGATTGCCTCTAACAGCCTACTTCGACTGAACCGATAGGCCCAGCTGACTCACTAGTAGCTGCTATCACGGTCAGTTTAGGTGAAGACTTAGGTGTAGGTATATGGCAGACAGCAGTTGAGACTTACTGCCGTCTACCTTCAGCTTTCAACATAAATAAATCCCTGAACATGTGCACATCATATCTTTATTATTTTATTAAAATTTCTCTAAATTCGTGACCCCGACGTGATCCTCCTGTGCCTCTCTAGTTCTTCGGCTACTACATTGACTACTGTATACATTTAACTCAGAGACATTTTTTTATTTATTTTTTTTTTTTGCAAACCGCCTCGAGAGCATCACGCACTAGGCGATTCGGTTGTTCACTTTTTATCGATTGCTTCAGGATTTCATCCCTCGTTATCTAGGGGGAGGTTAGTTGTAGCGACCTCATTCGTGAATATACTTTTCCTCTGCATTCCATTAAAAGCATTCTTACATATATTATGTTGATGAGGTCAATCTATGTACGTACTGCTAATTGTTTATTTATTATTTTATTAAAATTTCTCCAAAGCTTCGAAGGAAGGCACACATCTTTCTCCTAGTGTCCATGGTCCACTTTGGGCTTGAAAAGAAGCATGGGGATATTATTCGATGTTTTAATAATAAAACTGTGCTTTGCAATCTCCAAAGCTTGAAAAACCGAAGAGGTCCTATTCATGCCGTACTCATGGGGTCCCAAAGAATTTTTTTTATGGTGGGACTAATGTTTCATCGAAGAAATCGCGTAGTCTTGGGAGAGGACACGGTTACAGAAAGCTATGTAATGATTTGCTTATTTAGGGTGATTGTGTAGGTCATTGTCAATATGCGTTAAAAGAGAAGCACGCCAGGGGTTTTGTTCCCTTTCTAAGAGTGGGAACCCCGACCATATATCCGCCGCAGCTCAAAGTGCTGTTAGCCTTTGCTAAAGACATACATCAGGTGTGGGGAACCAGGGATCCCGCATCTGGGGAAAACTCAGGAAATGAACTAGGGCTAGGAAGTAACAATGAACGAAAACGTAGGTAAAGTGCACGCGAATCGCGCGAAAAACTCGCGTATGTGAAGCAATCTTATTTTTTCCACATAAAATTTCAAAATTATCTACTTATCAAATTTTTATTCACTCTTCATGGGGAAGGACTTCTGACCCCCGAAATCTACAGAAACAAAACACAGTGCCGACTGAGTTTCGTACTGGTGGGCCTGCACATGTCATAGTGCACTTGTGTTCGATGCCATATCTCCGGCGAAAGGCTTGCGTTGCCACTAGTAGATCTAGGATTCTGCACCTGGTTAATGTCTACCGAAACGGTGGGGATTTTACATTGTGCATGCTAGGGTTTAGTGAATATACTGGTAGCGCATTTACGTAAAATATCCAAAAAACGGCATACAAGAAACTTAAAAGGGTGAGCTAAAGCTGTTATTTTAAGTGTTGTTTGTATGTATATATTTTGTAATTTTAAGAAACTATCCTATTGTGTTATACTTTTACTGTCTCTTATTTCCTACTATGCATTTTAAGTGTTGTTTGTATGTACATATTTTGTAATTTTAAAGTGTCTTTTGTTTTCGTTCTGTTTTATGCGAGCATTCAGTTACCCTTTGTGGGGTTAAATAAAGTTGATCTTATCCATCTTAGTTAACAACTATTTCAAGTGATTCTGAAGAAACGTTTATGAATTATTGCACCGTGGCCTGATGAAATAATCTTACGGTTCGAATACCGTCTTTTGTCATCGTTTTTGAAAACCTATAGTTGAAACAAATCTAGAAACCTAGTTAGCTCACATAACACACACAAACTCATTGAACAAACACACAGGAAAGATATGAAATTACCTACCTCTCGTGCTTCAACTGGGCCCTCTCCTTTAAATTACATAGGCTATATTCGGAACGATCCTCTGCTGTTTATATCCAGGCACCTTTCTTATTGTAGAGGGTGGTTGTGACGTTCACCTTCCAAGTGCTCATGTTCACCGAAATAAAGGAGGGATCACTAATAATTGTCATTTACATTCACTTTGATTTCTTACGGTCGTTAATCGGGTTAATACTTCTTAAAGATATTTGACTAAAGTATCATTTCTCTTTTAGTTGATAACCAAACACATAACACTGTAAGTATTGTTACTTTATTTACCCTTTACGATGATACTTCTGTCCTTTATTATTCATTGGAATTGAACATTATTTATGTAGTTAAGTAGAATTAACGAAATAATTGTTAGGGGTTTGGGAGATGAGAACTTACATCTTTGCGTAGCGTGCTGAAAAAGAATTAAAGGCTTGCACCTTCAGAGTCTCTCATTGATCACTTGTTATTACCTGGTTTTCGCTGAATATTGTGTGGTTCTTTGTTACCCTCCCTAGGTCATCTAGGCTATATCCATTCCCAAAGAAGGGGGTGGGGGCATCAGGCCTGGGTTTCCAACATTTAATAACATTCCTTTTCACACAGCGTTACAGTACTGAACATATTGAGGTAAGATTTATTGAGTCATATTCCGAAGCTATCTTGCCTTCTTCCCTGGTGGCACACTCAGGAAAGTTTGGAAAGTTCCAGCATTAAAATGTCTGGCAATACCTAGTTCTTATTCACCAAAGCACGCTGCAAATTTTGCATTAAGTTTATTTGGTAACCATCCGAGGTTATTGAGCGTTCTTACTCTAGAGGGAGGCACATGCATGGGCGTCTGGCAGACCCTCCCAACGTACACTTAGACTGTATAGCAAGTTTCACCCCCCCCCCATTCACAATAGCACACTGAACATTTTGCCGTAAATTTCGATGGGTAACCTCCCAATGTCGTCTAGCTTTCTTCCCGGGGGGTCATCACTGGCATCTGGCAGACCCCTCTCAACTCTGAAAATGTCTGACAATGATCATTCCTCGTTCACGACGGTACCCTGAACGGTCTGCGGTAATTTCCGCTGGGTGGTTACCCAGCGGAAATTACCGACGTCTTCTCGTCTTCTAGCTGAGTTCCTCCAAGGGGCACATTCAGTGGCGTCTGGCAGACCCCACCCAACACTTCCCGGTGCTGTGGCGGAGTGGATAAAGGCGGTGGCATTTGAAGGGATGAAGCAAGTTGGCAACCGGGAGGTTCTGGGTTTGATCCCTGGCCGGGTTAAACAAAGTGAGGTGTGGTTTTTCTATCCAAGAGCAATCTACGGTTTCCCATCTGGACTGGCTTTTCAAAAGAAACCAAATTTGACCTAAATTGTTGAGTTGGTTGACCACCCGACGTGAGGTTGTAATTCACAAGCCACATAGGCCCCTCCCACATTTGAAGTCGCTTAGCGTTGTAACATAATTGCCCATCAAGGCTTGAATTCAAATTTAAAATGTCTGGAGATGGCCATTTCTTATTCATCAAGGCACGCTGAATATTTTGCCGTAAGTTTCGTTGGGTAACCTTCCAAGGTCATCTAGCTTACTTCCCTAGTTTGACCCCTGGTGACCTCCACCAAAACAATAGGGTTTCTTCCTCTGACTAAAATCTATTTTCATACTAAATATGAAATCAATCCAAGCTTCTTAACTCAAGATATCGTGTAAACAAGGTTTTCAGAGTTTGACCCCAAGTGACCCCAGATGACCTTTGACCCCACCAAAAAGAATAGGGTTCTTCCTCTCAACATAACGCCTCTACTTACTGAGTATGATATCAATCCAAGCTTCCTAACTTGAGATCGTGTTAACTAGGTTTTCAGAGTCTGACCCCTAGTGACCCCGGTGACCTTTGACCCTCACAAAAACAATAGGGTTCTTCCTCTGACCATAAAGTATTAACATACTAGAGTGTGAAATCAATCCAAGCTTCCTAACTTGAGATATCGTATTAACAAGGTTTTCAGAGTTTGACCCCCGGTGACCCTCGGTGACCTTTGACTCCCACCAAAAAATAGGGTTCTTCCTCTGACCATAATGTATTAACATACTAAGTGTGAAACTAATCCAAGCTTCCTACCTCAAAATATCTTGTTAACAAGGTCCTTAGAGCTTGACGCACAGTGACCCCAGATGATCTTTGACCCCTGCGAAAAACAATAAGGTCTTTCCTCTCACCATAACGTATCTACATACAAAGCATGAAACTAATCCAAGCTCTCTAACTTGAGATATCGTGTTAAGTAGGTTTTTAGATTTTGACCCCCGGTGACCCCAGATGACCTTTGACACCCACCAAAAACAATAGGGGTCTTCCTCTCAATATGGGGCAGCTATGCATAAAGTTTGAGAATTGTCAGAGTTTTCCTTCCTGAGATATCGTGTTAATGAGCAGTTTCACAAACACACACACACGCAGGATAGGTTTTTTTTTCCTATCAAGCAGAGGACCTCATTTTTCTTTTCTTTGTGTTTGCTTCCTTAACGCTAACCTTAACTATAGACTGTCTATTGTTTACACACCTGAGGAAGTGTGAAATCTATTGTTCAGACACCTGAGGACCTCATCTTGAATAGAAAATGTCCTCACCTTGTATGAAATGTTGGACCCACCCCCACACACGCACATGCACGCCATCTTGAATGTATAGGTTTCGCCAGGGAGCTCTCTTACAGCTCCCTGGTTTCGCTTATCATCGAAACCACAAACCAAATTATGCACAGACTTCATACGGCCTCAGTTACCAGTGGTTCGTTATAACAATAACAGAAAGCTAGATAGGAAATATATCATGAGTTAGAAAAGTGCATAATAAACAGCGAAAGATAAAATACCCAATTACTGGTTAATATATTTCCAAAAGGTCTGCGAAGCACAAGACTTGTGATAAAAAATAATTGAAACCACGACATTTCACAGGTATAACATTTATTCTGTACAAAAATGCGACATGTTTCCAAAGAACGACTTTCATTATCAGGCAGCAAAGCTACAGAAGACTTGAAACCAGATGTCGGTTGAAGGCAGTAACGCATATGAAATAAAGAATTAACCCAATAGCGTGATCAATGGGTTCTGTAATTGTCTCTTAAGATTTGGTGTTTCTCAAGTTATGCGTAGGCTTTCTTTAATCCTTAGCTGGAGCTTGGCAGGTGCCTAGTCAATGACTTTGAAAGAGTTGTGATCACACTTTCGAAAAATGTCGCATTTTTGTACAGAATAAATGATATCGCTGAGAAAGGTCGTGTTTTCAATTATTTTTAATATATTTCCCAATAAATGAAGCAATTGTGTACCCAACTAAGTTACCCACTTTTTACTAACTCTTTGAGGTTGTTATATACACTATTGGGTAAGAAGTTGGTCTAATTTTGCCCAATTTTTTCAGTGTACTTCCTAAAAATGGCTGTGCCCTTACCCTTCCCTTTAAGAAATGTTTGCTCATTTTATGTGGCTTGCATGGAAAAAGAGCTTTTTTGGCTAAAGCTTTGAAGTGATCATAAGTCTAGAAGTTTTCATTCATTAAAATGTTTCAGCTTTGGCATTTGCATGTCGTAGACACTGAATTCAATTCAAAGATACGTTTTTGTGTTAAAAGATTTTATTATAATTAGGATGATACAGGCCTACTACGTTACTGCGTCGATGCCTGTGCACCTCCGTAATCACACCCAAGTACATGAACCATAAAGTTGTTAAAGCGATCGTAAACGCTTTCGAAGAGCGCAAAATTTTGTAAGGCTACGTTGTGAAAGAATTGTTATTGACAATAATTCAAACAGGATACAAAAATCATTTATTCGGGAAGGCACCAAGGCCCTATCGCTTTGTTATACGGCAGACACCTTTTTTATTTAAGAGTTTTGGTGGAAAATCGATTTGCATACAGTACTGTAGACACTGAATTCAATTCAAAGATACGTTTTTATTCTAACAGATTCTATTATGATTAGGATCTTAAAGGCCCACTACTTTATATTATTTATCAGCAATAAATCATAAATCCTAATGCCTCAAGACAGACACTCGCCAATCATCCCAAAGTATATTTTTAGTGCGGGGGAATCAAAATTCTAAGTTGGTGACTGCTCTTTGATTGGTACATCATAGTTTGAAAATTCAGAAGATGCAGAGTAGATCACATTCCAAACAATGCAGAGAAATAGTGCTTGAATTACACATTATAGTCTCGTATGCTCACCTGGACATAGCCTTAAGCAATAAAGTAGGTGTGTGTCTGTTCAAGGAGCTTCACACAGTATGGAAGCAGCTACAAGTTGATAAATTGGGATAATTGAAACTGTCTTGGGATGACGAGAATTGCCCTTAAAGGATGGCCATTTTTGAATAGTTTCATTTCTTTTTTACCCTTCCTTCTCGCTTTCTTTCTATTTTTTCTTCATTCCCTGTATTTTATTTTCATTTCGAGACTAGAGCGTTCCCCTTACCCCTCCTTCTTAGACAATGGCGCCCGCACGAAGGCGTGGGGCAACCCCCCTCCCCCAATCGATGTTTGAAAATTTGCCAAAATTTTAAAATGAGGCACGAAGGCCTTTAAAGGAGGATCACGGTTCGGCTTTTCCTGGTCACTGAAGAGAATGGTGGCTTACATAAAATTTGAAGTAAGAAAGTATCCATCTTTTAATTTGTGGCCGAAGGCGAAACTAATTACCTATGCAATCACGGTAGTGAGTGTACGCCCCTGTATTTGTGTCTGTATGTATGTATATGTACGTCCCTGTACATAAGTATGTGTGTATGCATGCGTGTTTGTGAAGCTTGGCTTGTAAACACGATATCCCAGGAGAGTAATGACTTATACGTGTCATATAATTTTACAAGTCACTTGGAAGGGGGGATGAGTGACAAGAGACCACAGTCACCCCTCCCTGCCCGATTTTAGTTTCATTATAGCTTGTAACTCCAATTTCTTTGCCAATGATGAATAGAGTTGTAATGTTTTTGATCTTGCAAAACTGCATGCACCCACCAAATAAGTTAAGTAGCATGTTTTTCTATTTTCTCGCCCTAATCAATTGGAAATATTTACTCAATCTGTCGATGTTCTGAGTCCAAATTTCTCGCAAGTCAGTAGCCATATCAGGAATTATTTAATTTCATTAACGGGTTTTTTTTTACTGCATTTATAGAAAAGTCGGTGTTCAATCGATTTCAAGTCTGTCTCCGGTGGTTAAGAAAAAAAATAGTAAAGAGAAATATGAGAGAACGGAATTTTTATTATTTTCATTAGTTTCATTAGAGCTTGTGACTCCAGTTTCTTTGCCAATGATAAAAAAGGTTAGCTTGTAATATGTTTTCGATCTTGCAAAACTGTATGCACCCACCAAATAAGTTAAGTATCATTTGTTTTCTATTTTCTCGTCCTAATTAGTCCCAATAGGTTAAGTAGCATTTTTTTCTATTTTCTCGTTCTTATTAATTGGAAGTATTTACTTAATCTGTCAATGTTCTGAGTCCACCTTTCTCGCAAGTCAGTAGCCATATCAGCAGGGGCGGAGAAACAGGGGGCGGGGTTATAACCCCTCCACTTTTTGACGAGGGAGGTTGTCGAACACAATTAACCTCCCAGTTTTCAGGTACACTTCCGAAAAAATAATTCATGAAAAACTGAAAAAAGCAAATGAGATAATAATAAAAATAAGCGACCTTTAGTTTTAACTACACCCGGGTTCCTAGACTAAGACGCAACTAAACTGTCACTAACGTTAGAGATCAGTCAGTTGTCAAAATTGTGCCAAGGTCCGATACACCAGGAGTGGTGATGGAGTGAAGTGTACCTTTACCCTGCATGCTCACAGATCGCATGCACCATTCGCGGCTGGATATTTGTATAGTGTTATGTTCTGCTGGTCTCCTTCTATTTTAGGTAAGTTACAAAATACCGTATAAAGTATGCACCAAATAGCATATTTTCACATTAATAAAAAAAAACAAAAAAGTTTCACACCGTGGGAGGGGGACACACCCCACCCCCACCCCCTCGCGCGCAAGCGGGCTCGGGCTCGGTCGCTTCGCTCCCTCGTTTTGCCAAGTATGCAACCCCCCACCCCTGACAAGAAATCTCCGCCCCTGCATATCAGGAATTATTTAACTTCATTTACGAGGGCTTTACTGACTTTATAGAAAAGTCGGTGTTCAATCGATTTCAATTCTGTCTCTGGAGGTTAAGAAAAGGAAAATAGTAAAGAGAAACATGAGAGAACGGCCATTTTATTAAATGAACAATGCAACGATGGAAAATAAAGTAAACATACAAAATGTTATTTCTCAGGGCGTCTCCGGCGCACCAGTCGTGGATTACTTTCTCATCATTACTTCCTAAATATAGTTGGAATGAAAATCATTGTTCCAAGCACAGTTTGAAGCGTCACAAAGAAGAGAAACGAGGGGGTTCGTCCTTGAAAAGTGGTGTGTGGCCGAAGCCATACTTCAGCCTTCAAAGTTTAATTAGGAAACCCTCAGACTTCCCCCTGCTTTCCACGCGTATGCTTTTGATACATGTAAAATTTAACTTCCTTTACTTACAAAGTAGAAATTGGGTAAAGGTCAATCAAATTTGCAAAGCTAAATACATCTCACTGGTCACTTATCATTATTCATTTTACATTTAGTGTTCAGAGAAGCCAACATGTATAACTTTCTTAGCTTTAAGTAAGTGATTATTCAGCTTAAACTGTGGGTTTTTCTTAGTTCTCCAGTAAAATTTTTGAATATCCCAATTTTCAATATGCGATAATTCAGACACTAATTTCTACATATCTACACTCTGAAATGAAATTGGGCTACGTATCTAACTAAATCTAAATCTAAATGGAAGTACTGCCTTCAAAAAAGAAACACTTCTATGCTAACACATAGCGAAAGAAAAAGAAACTTGTTAGAAAAGTTGCATTACTTACTGACTTAATCCAACAATCGTTAACCTGTTGTACCTTACATCAATAACATAAAACTCATCACCACTGATGAGATAACAACTGAAATGCTGAAAACAGATTTTATGGAACCATTGCAAAGGTTTCCGCCGCAAATGCATCCTTCAAGGGTATCAAATGTAATGCCGGTTAGCTCCTCAATTTGTTTGAGCCCCTCTGCTACCTCCGGGTCTATTTTGGAAAAGTCATCCCTGTCATAACAACCACTAATGAAACCTTCTCCATCTGATCTAGGTACGCACCCTGCTGTTTCAGATTTGAAGGTGATATCGTCAACTGGAGAAAAAAATATGCACACATTACCCTCTGATAATATACATATATATTAACCCGATCTATGAACATATTCACAAGGAAGTACGTTTTAATCTGCCTAATGAGACAGAACGCTATAACCAGAAAACGCAAACTTTTTCAAAGATCCACGCACGGTTTCAAAGGAAAAAAAGATAAGTGCATCAGAATTAACATCAGAATCCGCTAATTTAGCTGCAAATCACTCAAACAAATTTTTAGCTCGACAAGCTTAGCTTACTTCTGTAAATAATTATAAGCCACTTGAGCAAGGATCTTTGAAAAACTGCAACTTTTTCTTATATATACTTGCTCAAATTTTGGGGCCAATTTTTTTTCTTTTCCTAGTGTGAAGCGAGCTAAATACTTTAGCGCACTATCACATAGGTACAACTCTACGAGTAAGAAATATAGATATACAGAGTTGGTTCCTATCGAAAAAATGGGACTAGATCATTACAGTGTTTGTATATAGGTCAAAGTACATGGGAAGGAAATAAGTGGCAACTCAAAATTTTTACAAGTTGACTTTTAAGGTCAGAGTATGTCTTGAAAGCCATTACTCTAACTTCTAATTACATTATTATGACCATAAAAGTCAAACTATTGATTTAAAATGACATCAGTGATATTAAATCAACGGATCCCGGAACTTTGCTTCTATTTACTGCCTCTGCTTTGTACATGTAGCTACCTCTGTCCGAGCCTTTTAGTGCAGTATTCATAACTCATAGTTCATACAACAAAGAGATAAAAATTACTAATGACACAATGTCTTGACGAGGAGGAAGAAGGCAATTGGAACCATAGGCGTAGGAAGCTGTTCAAGACTGCGGGGCTGAACCTTGTTTCGGAACGCCGTCGTGGGGGAGGGGTTTAAGGGGAGGGGGTGTTTTGGTATTTGAGGGTCTTTAGATGCAATTTGGTACATCACTTTGGAAAAATTACTACAAATTTTGACATTTCTTAGTCCTTTAGAAAATTTTAAGGTAAATTACTACAAATTTTTGACATTTCTTAGTCCTTTGGAAAATTTTTTGATATTTGAGGGTCCCTAGATGGAATTTGGCGCATCATTTTGGAAAAATGTAAAGGTAAATTATTGCAAATTTTTGACATTTCTTTATAGTCCTTTTGAAACTTTTTGGATGTTTGAGGATCTATAGATGCAATGTGGTGCATCATTTTGCAAAATTTAAGGTAAATTACTGCAAGAGTTTGATTTTTCTTAGCCCTTTGGAAAATTTTTTGATATTTGTGGGTCCTAAAATGCAATTTTGTGAATTATCTTGAACAAATTTCAAGGTTAACTACTGCACATTTTTGACATTACTTAGCCCTGTGGAAAATTTTTTGTGACTTGAGGGTCCTTAGATGCAATCTGGTGCATCATTTTGGACAAATTCTAAAGTAAATTACTGCAAATCCTAGACATTTCTTATAGAAGAGACAAATAACGGGTTTTCGTGCTTGGAAAGGGGGGGGGCTAAAGCAGACTTCCGCCCCCTACAAATTTCGCTTGGGGGCTGGCGCTCCCCCCCCCCTCTTCCTACGCCAGTGATGGGAACTTTCTGTATTTTCATATATTTGTGCTAAAAAGCCTCTTGATTCTTTAAAAGTGGGTATAAAACGGCCAAAGTAAGTTTCACAGTAAATAATGTTTCGGTACAGCTTGAAATAAAACGAATGTTTTCCAGAATAAACTATGTCCATATAAACCGGAATACCACTATGTGAATTTCCAAATACAGGCCAGGCCCAGCCCACATGGAATCCGAAAGCGCAAAAACGTATGTGAGCGCGTCCCAAGACGTGACGTCATTGGGGCACGGTCACTGAACTATATGCTAGGAAGGAGCATCCCACAATGTTGTTGTGAAGCACCGACTTCTTATATACATGGACAGAGCATATAGGCTAGGCTAACACTAATGTAAGGTCACCAGTGCTAACATCCTTTCCGTAAGTTGTCGCCACCGTCCATGGAAAAAAAGCGTAGCAAGATGGCCGCCTGCTATTCTCCTGCGTGTAAAAGTTTGGACTTGCTCAAGTGGCACAGTATTGACAGATTGTCTAAGAAACTTGTAATATTTTATAAAGAATGCAAGCTCAGGTCAAATTCAGCAAAAAGAATGAAGGATTGTGACATTTTTCTTCCATTGATGTTTGTATTTTGTCCGAAATGTTGCAGATTCATCGTCAAATTGGGCAAATTGTAGTAGCCCTGCGGTTCGAACGATGGCGACCGTATTGGTCAAGTGATCCTGTGTCCATTTATTAAAGTCCGTGTTGTGAAGCCATCACGGAGGGTCACGTGATGTAGGTCAGCTTAATCAAGTCGATTCTACTGGCGTAGTAACGCGTATCTATAAGTGAAAACGCAATGTTGTAAATGCTTAGCGCGTCTTCGGCCTCTTGAACGCTAATTTGGGTGCTCAGTCACACGTTAGCATGCACGCCATTGCGCCTCACGAAAAGGCCTACATCACAATAGCTGTATACCATACAGAACCTGACCAAACGCTTACAGCTTAACGCTTCGAGGCACATCGTTGGCCAAAATGAACGCGTGTATGTGTGCGCGCGTGTGTTAGCTTCCCTTCATGCGCCTTTTTGTTTTTGTGTCAAAAGGACGCGTTCGACGCGTTCGACGCGTTGTACAGAACATCTGTGCACCTGTATGGACAGTCCAGTTATAAGGGCGCCTATACTTCGTGTACTGTTCAGTGACCATGCTATTGCGAATGTTATGCAGTCATCGCGTCTCGACGCACAATTCGAAATGCGCTTACACACGCTGTCCTTTGAACAAACGCAAGGGACGTAATGAGTATAGTAACAATGGGTTGCTTTAGCGTGTACGACAATGATTCTGCGATACAGTACCTTCACTTCTAGATACGCGTTCCTAGGGCAGTGGAATCGACTTGAGTAAGCTGACCTACGTCACGTGACCCCCCAAGTCGGCTTCACTTTCAGCGCATATTCCGCATTGACATGCGTCCTCCAGTTATAGAGGTTCTTCACGTGACGTCATAATGGGCCCGATTTTACTTGTTCCGCCATTTTGGACTTCAAATTTCGTGCACGCGCAAGAACTACACTGTGTACACATAGTATCAGTCACAGTGTAGAATGTTTTGTTCCTTCT
>WURT03000002.1:663043-713233 GCA_009936505.3 Holothuria glaberrima | reverse complement strand
TTAACATGCCCTCTTTCATATTCAGGAAGAATCAGCATCTTAACATGAGTAATTCACAAATAAAGAGGACCTAAAATCGACGGTATACTTTTGTACTACTTTTCTCGAGTGGGCTGTTTAGGCTAATGGTGGTGTGCCCCCCACTAAGCTAATCCCTAATCTAGCGCCTGGCTCTAACCTTACCCACAACCAAACACCCCAAAATACTCGGATGCGAATGTTTAATTACTTTGTAGTTTTCCTCTGACTGGCCAATGCATCACTCCTGCGTATCACGCGTTACACTTTTTGCTCCAATTCTTCTCTGACAGGTTTGACAGTTGCCCTGTTCCATCAAAATTTACTAATGGTCTCTTTCTCTTCTTGGATTAATGGGTCCCGAGTTGCACACGGTAGTCCGAGAGTTTACCATGATTTCATCCCCGAAAGTGGCATTTATCAGGCGTTTGCCCAATTAGTCAAAAAATTCCTTCCACTTTACAGCACAGTAAAACCTGTACGTTAAATTGAAGAAAGCTGTTAAAGATAGGCTTTTATATCCCAATTGGCGTCGCGGTTTTGTTTCTTTGCTCTTTGGTTGGGCCAGTTCCATTTCGCTTGTTAACGTGTACTAATTTCATCAGCGCCTAACGAAATAACGCGACATCAAGCCATATTCATTATAAAAAAATTAGGATAAATTTGATATTTGTCAGAAAGTATTTGAGCTGCTAAGTGGCTTTCAGAACGATTATTACAAAACTGTTGGTCACACCATACTGCCAAGCAATTACCTTTTCGATATATAGTTGACTATGTGTGTTGCATGTTGTTACGTTACTGTCCATAAGTTCTGTTAGTACATGTATTCAAATGGCACGATTCACTCCACAGAACCATGTAGACAACTACACACTGCTTTGAAGAATAACAAATTCACAAAGCGTGTATATAAAATTGAAAATTTTGCCCTCATAACTATCTCTGAATTTGTAATGAGTCCTTTAGGAATTACAAGGTAAAATCTTTCACAATGAAGCATGCTTACACAAGTCAAATAGAGTCGCAATTTTATTCTAACAATTAACTTTTCGTAAACGAAAGCACGTGATCCAACTCCTTAATGTTGACCTGTTAGACGGACTAAATGAGTGGTGTTACTTACATCGTATATAGACTGCGTGTAAAGACGTGAAAAAGGGCTATGAAATATTTGATATAGTTACCGGTAGTCTAGACCTGGGTGCAAAGAATGTTACAATCTGGCTATTGTAGCATAAAGTTACATTCTATATTACTGTTAATGACGTCAGCCATAATTGAAGAGATGTAAATATGAGAAAGATGTTAAGCTGTGGTACGGTATACGTTCTCTTTAAAGGGGCTGTTTGTATCACAACAAACAGCAAAACATATTTAGGAGTCACGGGTATCTCTGTTCACAACTGGTGACTCGAATATGATTTACAAATATTCAGGCAAGACCTTCACTCTGATTGGTCACTGATGAATTGTACAGATAAGTGAAATGCGATGCAGTGTAAGCCCTTTGCATTGATTGGTCAGTTTGCAGTAGTAAAACATATCACACACGTTAGGCTAATGTATGGAGCTCCATAAGTGCACTCTGCAAAATGTGATCTTGATGAACTTTAACTAAGTACATGATATTGAAGCTTTTTCTGAACGGTGCAGTAAACAAATATGTACTTTTCTTTTAAAAATAAGATGTAACCTTGGTAAGGGGAGTCATAACTGTCTGGATCAGGCTGATTTTGGCCGCTCTCTCTCTTTTAATTGGTTTCTCGAAAGGGAAATTATTTTGTCATTTTTATCGACTAGGCAAAAACATGGTAGGGCCGTGCATTGAAAATTCGTCGGTAGTGAAAGTGTGCATAGTGCGGCCTACTATTTTCACCGGGAATTGCTACCAGTATCCCTGGTAATTTCTACATAAAGTATGTGATGACGTAGACAGATTTCATGTATTAAAGGTTTTTGCTTTCTTAGAGTTTCCTTTGTTTCTACTTAATCAAGCGAGCCTCGGCGAACGCACCACGCAAAGTCGGCCCATACTGTGTCACCTTTTGAATGTCGATAACACCGCGGTCATGCTACTAATCTTGGTCAAGACCCTAGTACTAGCTGACGAGCTAGTAAATGTATACGTTCGCGACTATCGTAATTCCGCCCTCTCTACATTCTTCAAAAATCCTGATATCTCAGCTCTATTATTTCTGAGGCAAAATTTCCCTGCAGATGACAAGTTTAAAGGGCGCCCTCGATTTTGCCTTCTTCCAGGGAAAACTGTGACAACGTCTTGGCGAAGACTACGGTCATGCCAGCCCCCGTCCTCCTCCTCCTCCTCCTCTGAATAGGCTCTGACTTGTTTCGTCCCGCGCTGCCTTCGGAAACAACCGTTTTAATTTGGCCAATGAATATATAGGCCTTAAACTCTCCTACTGAAGTTGGTTTAATCATGTACAATTTGGATGTGCTTTAAAAGGGACATCCATCTCTCCCAAGACAGGCAAAATTCTCCCTACTACGTTTACTTCTAGCCCCCTCCAATTTAATAGGAAAACACATGCCCATACTGTATACCTCCTGCGTGATTCTTCAATGGTCTGTACTGAGTTTAAAGGGAATTGCAGTCACCCCAATCCGAGTTAGTATGCCACGTCATTCTAGTCCATGAATGGCCTATTTTGATCACGTGACAATATTTTTTGTTAGTGAATTGTGAAATTCAAGGAGAATTTCTCCTTGCCTTACTTATAGTTTGTAATAGTTATGTTCAAAACGTCTTCAGATTTGCTTGTAATGCAATAAGAGAAGGTTTGCAAGAGTTTGCTGTTTTTCCAAAGCAAATTTTGGGCTGACTGCCTATTGCCTTTAAATTGTTAAAGATCACATCCACCAGGGAAATGTCCTGAAAACTCCCTGCATCCACACACTGCTTTGTGTGAGGTGTCTGCTATACCAGGGAATTGTCATCTGACGCCACCTGACAATTCCCTGGCTATACTGAGTGTTCTGAACAAGTCATCATTGACTAATCAGAGTGATGCAATTATATGAGTTTATTGCAACCAAAGTGTAGTAACCAATGATAAATAGAGATATAGAATCATAGTTCATAACAAGTGTATAGCCCAAAAAGCTCAGGAAGTACTTTTGCTCCAATCTTTCAACTTAGGCTGCTAATATGCAGATGAACAAATAATTTTTTTAAAATAATTTTACTACAAAATAAACTTAAGTTAACTAATGATTTAATGTTACCTGTTTGAAAAAGCTCTCTCCTCTTTAAGTGATTCAAAGGGATACTCCTAAATATGTTTGGTGTGATGCAAGCGCCCCTTTAAACGGAATACTAGATAATAGCATTAAGAGTGAATAATTACACATCGCAGAGATACAATGTAGCAGAGGGCTGCAGTTGTGGTGAATAAAACTTAAGTGAAATGCGGTTGCACAGCTTCCGGGAAATACCACATTACTAGTAACATTACTATTTTTTCTCTTTTTGCAACACATGTAGCTATGTCATGTTTGTAGCCAAAATAGGCCCCCATGGCATAATATTTCTGATATTTTTTAACCCACATGCCCTCATTACTGTACCAAATTTCTCAAAAATTTGATACATTTTGCAAAACTTCCCGTGGCCTTCTCATAATCATCGTGATCAAAATGAAAAAAGACATTTCTTGTCTTTTCTTCCTTGAAAACAACGTTTTTGTAGTGTTCAGTGCGAAACAACATTGACCATGCGAGAATTGTGGCTCCAGCATCAGACAGTTTCTGTTGTGTGGATTGTTGTCACAATGAGGCCCTTCACGCATCAAGGGGTACCTTAATTAAACAGGAATATATATATATATATATATATGCACACTGTCAAGCAGAGTGTATGTTTTACTAGTTACGGACGTTGTGAATTTGCTTTGCATCCTGTTTTTTCTTTTACGTAGGGAGTAAAGATAACACAGCGTTTAATGATAGATGAGGCTAACTGAGTCATAGCAGTAAAAAGGCACACATGTATTTCCCTGAAATTCGCTATATAGGCGTGCCTATGTATTCGGTCTAGCGTCACCGTGTAAGTTCAGAGACTGGAAGCATTTTGGGAGTAAATTATACAAGTTGGAATCAAGAGCGTCAGTACATGAAAAGGGAAGGCGGAGGGAGGGAGAGGGGAGGGGGGGCTCATTGACCATGACCAGACCAGAGCCCTAGAAGCGAGTAATCCGAGGCTCACGTAAAGGGCACAAGCAGTCGTCCCAAATTTATTTTTAAACAACAGCTACTTCTAACAAGTTTTTTTCTTTTCCCTTCCAACTATCTTTCATGATATTTTAGGATTTTAATATTGCATATTCAATGTAAAGCAAGAAGGTGCTACTCTTAAATTTCACAACTCAGTGAGAAATATGTGGTCACATGATTCTTAAGAGCCATACATGAAATGGGGTATGATCCAAATTAGTACGACTGCTTATGCAAATTTGGAGGCATGCGTCGAAGGTGTGACTTGATTCATTTTCCCACGATTTTAATTCATTAAATGGTTGTTTCCACCTGAAAATTTTCAGTTTAATTTCTTAAAATCAGCTACACTGCAAACCATATAATCAAACAAAGGCGTACTATCTTTTAGGGTTATGCAAAAAAAGTGGGGAGACAATCCCCTCTACTTTCAAAATTGGGGGCTTTCCCCCCCCCCCCCACCTGCTGACACCTATCATTGGAACACGTCAACTTTTAGATGAGGAAAGTATAGCAATACAAGTATACACTTAGCCAGGATTTTAGTTACCAGACCTTTGTCTCTTGCGCCTGCGATACGTTTCTAATTGTTTCCAAAAGAAAAAAAAACAAAATATGGTTGCTGGTCTCAGGGTTTTCCAAAATCATAAAGGGAAAGGGCAGTTCCCCCAAACTGAAGCTCTGTAGCCGACCATTCAATTTTTCTATCGAATGATCATTTTTTGTCGTCACACACATAATTGACCATTCAAACCAAAGACCGTTCCGATTAACGAATATTCAGTGGCCACATGCATGACTTTAAGTGTACTTTATTGTAGGTTTAATTTAGTAACCTTCAAAATCACGATCCGACTAAATTACATTTTTCATTGCTTCAGACAATTCGTTATTTTGCATTAAAGTGTCTTATCTCAGTTTATCATTTGAAAAGTGTCATATTTTGAAAGGGATTATGACCTACAAAGGTGTTACCGTATAACGTTATTATAGGCCTAATCACATTGAAGTTGAATACTCCAGTTATTCCCTTGACTGTTAATTTCATCTACTCCTTTCGACTACCTTATTTTAGCAACAATTATAGCAAACTGTGTAGTGCTGGCACTCGATGTACATTTGCCGGAAGACGACAAGACACAAATGACTATAGAATTAGTAAGTTGGAACAGGGACGTCTTTTAGACACTTCCCTGGTTGGAATATACTCTAAGAACACTTGGGTCACGAGGGAACTGAACTAACATTTTGGTTTGAATTTTGACTCAATTGGGGTCAAACGAAGTCTAATTTGGGTAATTTTTTTACCCAATAAATTTAGTCGGTTCCCTCCTGACCTTAGTTTTGGGTCAAATTGACCCAAGTCAGCAAGTGTTTTACAGTGAATTAAGTTTATTGACTAATCATCTAAATTATAATAAGAAAATAGCATTATAAGATGTGAGTTTAATTGAGAGTCAGACAACCTCTGAATTTTGCTTGGATGAAGATAATTTAAAACAAAACAAATTTTTAGAGTAATGAAAACACACTAGTTCCTGCCGGTTCCGAATTTGGAAATTGAAACTTGCATTGTCATGCTCGCAAATATTTGCCGTCTTTCTTTTTTCTGGCTCATCAAAATACTCTCGTAGACCTGTTAATGCTTTTTATTTTATTGTAATTAGAGACCTAAAATTAAGTTCAATTTTTGGAGGAAACTATAAAATGAATTTAGAGGGTTCCGTTTGTCTGTCCGTCTGTATGTTCGTCCGTTCGTGCATTAATCTTTCCGTCTGTCTGTTTACGCTTGCACTAGTACTGTGGTGTTTTTTTCCTCAGTTCCATGCTGCGTTTGTATACGTGACGAAATCATTAAACTCTGCTATGCAAGGAACTTTGAAGAGCTCTCTCGCTGTTCCACTCGAGCGTATCCGACACGAAAATCTACTTATAGTTGTTAAACTTCAAAAGAAATAAAAATCGTAAATACTGTTTTCAGAGCACAGGATAACTCTCACCAGTATGTAGTGAAAGTTGTATTAAATTTGATCGTAAAGAGAAGTACCTCCCCAAACAGCAAAAAGAGCTGAATTTTAGATGTTCAGGCTGATATTGGTATATAATGAGGGTACTTTTATATCAAGAGTTTAACAAAGGTGCACAGTAACGTAAAACAAGAGCAAGTGCTTATTTGTAACTAGGTCGAAGTGAATGAGGTATACGACGAAACAATTAGGGATAAAACTTAAATTAGGGATAAAACTTAAATCAGGGCACAGAATCTAACGACAACTTCCATGCTTGATTCCTTTCAGGAAAAGACGGAAGCCTACTTCTTGGCAATCTTCTGCCTCGAGGCTGTCATTAAAATATGTGCTTTAGGTTTTATATGTCACGAAGGTTCGTATCTCAGGAACGGGTGGAATATAATGGATTTCATAGTAGTTGTGACAGGGTAAGTATCTTAACTATTGTCTTTCTACACTTTTCCGAAAACAGATTAACACGATGATTCTCTTCGCTTTAGATGCAGTTTAAATGTTCCTGCTGCTGGAAACAATAATATAAAATAAAAATTTGATGTTTTAAAGTAGTATCCTAGGTCAATCATTAGCTTGAAAGAAGTGTCCAAAACTCAGTATATTTAATAGTTGATATGTATCAATGTATTATCAAGTTTTTTTTGTTTTGACCTAGTTTTTAAGTACTGCCCACGAAACTTCTTTGAGTTTTATGGAGACGAAGCCGAACCAGTAAAATATGTTTGGCGACTCAAATATAAGTTGGTGATGGTGAAGAGGGGAGGGGTTCGAGATTATATTTGCTGACAACACTCTAAATTATTACTTTTTAAAAGCATATGCAGGCATCGGCAGCTGATTCGAGGTTTAGTTGCAATTGGACAAAGCTTCCAGAATAAGAGTCTCGGTAGGAAATAGATTGAAAAGCAAGCTTGGGCTAAACTTCTATTATTCTAGTTATGGCCTTGTCGTCTGCTGTAGCGTAGTCAGATCCGTGGCATCAGGTGGTGGCATCCTATCTTCAGACGACGCGCGACCTATGACAGACGACATTGTATTGCCATAGCAACATGTCGGCAACTGACAGCAGTGTAGCTTTCCCTCAGACCATCACCATGAATCTTTTGCACCTGTCTGTGCTAAGAAGAAAAGTCCTGGGGAAGGCAGAGCTAGCTTTGGTGGACGTCATTCGCTAGCAAAGTGGTCACTTGGTAAATTGGGAGTGAAAGTTTCCATGATTAAAAGGTCAACCCGCGATCATGGCCATGTAACAACATTACTAACGTTAGGTCTGTAGCCTAGCCTAGAAGTAGCTAGCGTAGGGGCCTAGCCTACCGTTAGTGTGTGCGATATAGGCCCAAGCTCAAACTTGTTTCGCGGAACTGGTCTTTTAACATGGAAATTAAATTTTACGTGAAATGTTGGTCGGGTGAACAGGCGTTCTCGGCATTGTTTAAACATGCTCTATACATACAGTACATATATTAACAAGGTAGGACACTCACTAAACCCCCTTTTTTACACTCTTATGCTGACTGTGAACCTTGTTGAAGTCTTTGGGCTACAGGCTAAATCCCGTCATTTGTAAGTTGTTAGCCAAGGCTAGAGCAAAAAATCCTTCTGCCCTCTGCAGGCACAAATCTTCACATGTAATCTCTTGTAAATGGACTTATTCCTTTGTAAATGACAAGTGAAAGAGTTCAGTGGCAGACACAATTCACAACGGCAGATAACATACTAGGCCTACATAGCCTAGGCCAAGGCTATATGACAGACTTGACAGTAGCCTGGACAGCTAACCTTAGGCTATACATGCAAGCATGCCATCTCATGTGAAAACACACAGTGTAAAGTAAAGCAAAGCAAAAGAACATAGTTTGCTCTGCAGATGAATATGAATTCTCATCATTTGCTAAATTCTATGTAGGCAGGCCTTTCAAAAATTATTTTACTAGAAAATGTTAATGAATCTGCCCAGATTTAATTTCCTTTCATCAAAAACTAATTGCTTCATATTTCCTGTCAAATCGGCTATTACTGTGACTGACATTTGACTAGTCAATAAATGGGCATTTATGAAGGTGTTAAAAAATAGACCCATTCCATATTTAGAACCACTCACTAAATCACTGGGTACATTGATTTTTCATTTCATTAATTGATATTTTAACTTGTATGGAATCATTCTTTTCAGTATTGGGCCCATTGGAATTTTTATGTTGTGTTCCATTGGGCTTTTGTTTATTGGTAACATGCACAGTGAATTTTGCAAGATTGTTACTGTCATAAACATTGTAGAAAAGCTAGGCAGGCCTAGGAGCCTTACAGACCCTCAATATTTTGCATCTTACTATGAAAGGAATCTTTAATCTATATCGCCCCTCATCATCTCCTGTTTACCATTGTAACCTTTACCTGTATGTAGTTAAGCACCTGACGGAAGTCTAAACTCAGACTTGACAGTGAAGGGAGATGAATGGAGGGCTCCTTACAAAGGAATGCCCTGCTGACTCTCCAATTAACTAATTGTGGACAAGTGAAGGTTTAAAAGGTAAGTATCATAGCTTTCCAAGCCAGGGGAGCTTTGGAGAAGCAGCAAAATTTTTCTGTAGAAAATTTTAAAACCCAGGGGCCTAAAGGTTCATCTTACAAACCTCCAGATAGTCTTGCTTGGTTCCGAAAATGATAATTCTTAACTAAAAGCACCCAGACTTAGGATGACATATACATATTTGTTGTAAAGGATTGCTTCAAATCACTTCCTTTTTCAAAGTATTCCCAAAATCAATTGGTAATATTTTTTAATTTGTGGAACTGACAAAATAGGAACTGCATGAATGAATAAAGTGAAGCTTATCAACTGTGATACTTACTGTAGGCCAAGGCTCATGAAGTTCATTCACTAATGTTTTCTCTGTATGAGACAGTTGCTTATTTCATTTGCAACACCATTTGAATTTTGGAAAAGAATTTCATTATTTAGTGTAGCCATTGTTTTTTCATGACTTATGGTACTGTCCATCTACTATTTTATGATAAACATTAGCCCAGTGGATGCAGCATTACCAAGGTTTCAAGAATTGGGTACTGCTACCATATTTGAACATTTTAGCATTTTGAATGCGTCGATTCAGCATTAATTACCAAGATTTCAAAAATTGGGCATATTTGACCGTTCTTGTATCTTGCAAGTGCTATTTCTAGGTCCTATCTTTTTCCAACTTTTTGTGCCTTGTATTGCCAATAGCAGCAGTTAGGCTGTGAAATATTTGCTCAATGTAAGGATAGAAAACTGCCTTGACTTGTGTTGAGATATACCAGTATAACCCTGATATTTAATTGCGGAGTTGCTTGCAATCTATACAGTATACTTTACATGTGGAATGGGCTATAAACCTAGTGTACCATTGCATAAAGCCATAATTCGCCTGTGAAGTTAGAACTGGTGGGTAGGCTACATACTATACCCATCTCAAGTACCTGCAGTAAACATAATTATCAACATGTTGACCTAATATTTAATGCATGCACTGTTAGACCCTTTTGAATGTATGCAATGTTAGGTCTAGGCTTCATTACAGGAAATGGAGTACCAACACATGCGTTATAATAAAAAAAATCTGTAGAGTTATATGCTTTCACCATACAATGAAAAAAAAGCATAAATTCAGTAACTTTGCAGCATCACTTGTGGTACATGTTGCTCAAACTTCCAAGATGGCACTGCATGTCTTGTCAAATAATGCTCCCAAAATATACATCATCTCAAAAGGACTATTACAGACCTGCTTACTGGCAAAGGTGTTTTGCCTTTGGGTAATGCTGCTGGTATTTAAAATTTCATAGTGATTAATGTCCAAAGTATAATAGTGTATGTCCTTAAACTACAAACCATTCCTGACTGGATCATACCAAATATCACCCTGTATGTTGCAGGGATGCAGATTAAGCTCAGTTGGTATATGTAATACCATACCACATTGAATTCTAAATGATATAAATTGGGGAGGTCTTTTAAAAGTAATTTTACATTTAACTTTGTCCTCACTATTTGTATGTCTTGTGTAAGTAATTCGTAATTCATCCAAATCTCCTGGAATTTTTATTTTCCTTTTTTTTTTTTTTTTACTGTTAGAGAGTATTTCTTGTGTGGAATCCCTTCATAAATTGAACACCCTTGGAATAAACTCAGGTATTAGGTTTTTGCCTTCATGCTCTGTTGCAGACGCCTATGCTGCAAGGGTGGTATCTCGTCAAATTTGATCTTTCCATGGTTGTGGGAAAGATTTATAAATTGTTAACATGTAATTTAGGTATAAAAATTGAACTAATGTAGGAATTACCATAAAGTCAAGTAGGTTTACATTGCAGTCCTTTTTATAATATGAAAGTACTTTGCATTGAGTTTCATCATTTGAGTTGAGAAGCTTGATAGGTAATGCAAGTTTTGATTTCTGCAATTTAATATAATATAATATTTAATATCAAAATGTGGTGAAAATTAGTGCCTTTGGCCTTTTCTTTTACCATAATGAAAGACCAGTCTTTCTCACCACTTGGTGCAAGCAATATTTTCTGAGGGTTTGGGCACATTTTACTAGATTTCTTCTAAAAACTAAGAGTGTTGTACTTCATATACCTGTGTAAAGAGAATTGGAAGTGGTACAGTAAATGACTACTTCATAAATGGTTGCAGCTCCAATAGCCTGAAGGGGAACAAACCACAGAAATGAAGGGCCAAATAACAGTACTATGCTGCCGCAAATTAAGTAAAAGAGATCTTGCCAGATTTCATATTTTTCAATGCATGCAGTGTATACAGAAGGATAGGTATGGAACTGTTTTTTGAGCAAGAATTTCATCGTTTATAATGCATGTGGTGCACAAAGTGGAGAAAAAAAGCTAGCAGTGCATGGGTACCTTTAGTATAGAATGTGCTTACCAGTTACCTTGCCAGAAGTTTAAAAGGTTTTTGAGGTACCAACAGAAAACTGGGGTTTTGAGGGGATTGATATTCTCAGTCAGTAACATGGGATGTCAGAAATAATGCAGTATATTAAAAATGAAATTTATTGTTTGGATATGAAAATGAAAAAAAGAAACAAATATCATGTCCTTTGAGTAAAAGTTTATGTTAAATTCTTAGACCACTGAACAAGATGGGCCCCATCTGAGAACAATGACAGTTTGAGGGACACTTGTCATGTTTTGGAATGCTCTCTTGTTCATCATGCCTCTTTTCTTTGCATGAATTAGTTTCAAATAGTTTCTCAATTCACATTTGATCATTTTGAGCGTCTTTTCATTTTCAGAAAATCATTGGGCAATCAGTCATAACATTATCACAAACTGAAATTCTTCCATTTTGTTGTTATTGGGAAAGTAGTCTCATATCATCTCATGGTTTGCATAGTCTTTAGCGTTAAAGTTAGGAAGGAAGAGGGAAATTTATCACCCAGAAGCTTACAGGAAAGATCATTTTGGTATTACACTTGTGGAGTTTGAATAGGTAAAGGCTAAATTTAAACAAGGTTTCATCAAATAAGCTCCTCCTCCTCCCCTATCATGATGTTATAAAAGTTGGTTGTACTGCAGTTTGTAATCTTGTAAATCTTTTTTCCATACATTGGAATAAAAACAAGCTGCTTTAATATTTGATTTCACTTCGCACTCATAAAGGACGATAAGTAGCCTCTTTCCTGTGCTCGACCAGCCTGCCTTTAAAGCTTTCAAGGTTCTGAGGCCATTAAAGCTAATTGGTGGATTCGAAAGTAAGTCAGGCAAAGAACTAACAGTTTGCAGACTAAAAATCTATGTTTTTTGTTCCCTAAATGTAACTAAAACACTTTGGGTCAATCATAATGGATATCCCCCAACTGCAGTTTACCTGTGACTCCCCTCTAACATTTTAACACAAAGACTAATCAACAGACACAGAAAAATTGAAGCAAAAACATACCTACTCTTCATTCTTTATGATGCCAAAATGTCAGTGTCAACAAGTCTTCAATATCTTTACCATGCAGTCAGAAAAATTAAAAATGAAATCATTTCTTCTAATTGTTAGAGAGCTTACCGCAAGCTAAAAGTCTAATGAAGTAATGTTTTCTAGGTGTTGTAAATTGTAATTGTTTTGTTCTGAATTAGTCTTCTGTCACCTGAAAGGAAATTTGTGGCTTGTGATAAACACATATAGCAGCAAGCAGTTACTTCATTAGTAGGGAAAGACTTCAGTTTATAAGATTATTGGCCCTGATATTTACTCTGAGGGCAGCAGTATTATCCTTGTGTTTACACACTGGTATATCTATTGTAAAAGCATGGCATGGAAGAGTGTCTTGACTTTCACATAAGCACTGCTTTTTACTCTTTAGTTTGATTTTCATCCGTGTTTGGATTCATAATTATGTTTCTATTGATTGTTCAGTGCTTTAATTGTGGTGTGGCATTATCCCATTCCAAAATTCAGTATGTTCATTCTACATGTATGATCTTTTATTCTCTTTCATGATTTGCCTCATTGAGTTCATTATGTTTGCATGTATTTTTTCTCATTTCTGTTCATTTGACATCACATTCATGTTTTACTTTTCTCCCTCATCATCTTCGTATTTTGTTCCTCCCTTCAACCTGTTTGCATGCTCCAGTGTAATTTCAGTAGTCGCAGCTCAGGGGGCTGACGAATCAGGATCTAGTTTTGACCTGCGTACCCTTCGAGCAGTCAGAGTTCTCAGGCCCTTAAAACTGGTGTCTGGTATACCAAGTGAGTACAACCCTATACTAAAGGTTTGCACCCCCCACTGCTAACCTCACCCTCCCCAATCCTCTTCTTTTACTAATCTGCATTTGCCCTCAGTTTCATGCCATTGATAATTCCTGACACTCAAGGCATTGACCTACGAACTCTTAGAGCTGTGAGAGTACTCAGACCTCTTAAGCTTGTTTCTGGTATCCCAAGTGAGTACAAAGTTTAATGTGCTGTTTTACACTTTTGTTTATTCCTCTTCTTGTTTATCTCTTGCACTGTTTAGAATTCAGGAAAATTTAGTTACTCATTGGCTTGGGGATTTCTTAACAACTATGCCTTTTTTTGTGCTTGTAATTAACACCTTGGCATAGACATAGTTTTAGAAACCCATGTAGTTACCCTTTCAATTTTTGAAGCAATTTGGTGCGAAATTTTAGCAACTTTTTTAGATGACCTTCCCTGAACATTTTAAGTAACCAAATTTTCCTGGATGGCAGTGCAAGGGTAATGAAATTGCCATCAGAGCAAATTTTATTGCATTTTCTGACCCGATTAACACTTCTGATTCATCTTATACGCCTCTTCCTGCAGTACTGCCTCTGTTATAGGTTCAAGTAGTGGTGATACAAAGATTGACCTTCGAACACTTCGAGCGGTCAGAGTGCTTAGACCCCTCAAACTTGTTTCTGGTATACCAAGTGAGTAAACTCTACACACTTGAACAGTCCTCATCAAGCATGGCATGTTCAGCTGAGTCTTATGAATGAAGCATCCACCCTTAGTCTCGACCTTTGCTATCCAGGACTCGATTTCATGATTGTCACTGCATACCCTTAACCTTTAGCTAACTTTTGTATCTTACAAAAAATATTTTGTAGCCTGTGGCATGGGAAGATACATGACAATAACGTTATAAACAGTTCTGCATTTTCCATATTGTATATTTTGTTGTCCAAATTTTCCTCCAAGGGCTTAGTAGGTAGACTACTAACATTTGGGACTATTCCTGGTTTTTATGGGAAAAATATCGAATGGGTCAAAACTCTTGCCTAATCTAAGTAGATAGTCAAGCACAAAATAGAGACCTCTTCTGCAGAGCCTTGGAAAATTTGCATGGAAATTTGGAAAGGAAAGAATTGCAACTTCTATCCGAGCAGTTTGACAGAAAATCGAGTCTTGAAGCACTGTACTTTTCAGGTAGTGGCTACTGTAGATCCTTAGCTTTACATTGTCACCACTGGTGTTCGCCCTGAACCTGTTTTTGACCCCTACCCTACCCTCTCCTAAAAGTCCTAAGCCATTTCCTGAAGTGCTGTTTTCAATGGTAAGTTGAACATTTTGATTTCATACTCATTGATACACATTTGCTGTTGTAGAAGATATTGCATGTTACTAACAGTTCATATAAAATGGGAATCGAAGAAAAGCCCTCCCTGAGACAAAAGAGAGAGCAAGAGATTTTGGTACTTTTTTGTTAATAATGAAGCAATATGTAGTTACAGAAAAGAATTTTTAATTTTTGAATTCATGCAGGTTATTTACCTAGCTAGTGCTTTCTTAGATGGTACAAACTTTCATTTTTTGTGGTATAAAATTTTATGCAGAATTAGCTATTTGTGGCAGTGTGTGATTGTTAAGTTTTGTATGAGTAGCTGATGTATGTGTGAATGAGGGAGGATAGTTGTCCATGTTAACACAAGCAAGAAAATTGAAAATCATTGAAAACATGTTTTTTAACTTAAAACATGTGATATTGCAAAGGCAGCAATTGTTCAGTTAATTTGATTGAAGCAATGCACATCAGAGTTCAAATGTCATGGAAGTTAAAGGGATCTAAGTCATTGGAAGCAGATGGATGTTACTATAAGTACAATTAAAAATTTCAATTTTAATAGCATAATATTTGTGCTTTGCTAATGTGAGTTAGTGACACGTTTTCTTGTGTACAGTAATATAAATTACACAGTTTTATGTGAAAGGAAAGTAATGAAAAATCACGTAAAACTGTCTTCCCATAGAAATTGCATTTTAAAACCATTGCTGCCTTTGTGAAAATAGCAGTTTTAATACGAATGTGAGCTTAATATTATTTCCAATGCTTAAGAGGGATTGTACAGGTTTTATTCAAAGCAATAGTTTGTCATAAGAAATTTATCTTGTATGAGGTGTTGGAATAACACATTCCATACAATAATTAACCAAAACTAAAAACCAATAGCTGTGAGTGTTTTGAGCGTTTTGTTCCCTAAGTTTCCTCTACCTCTTTGAAATTAACTTAAATGTCTCTTTTGTCTGCTACCCTGTGTAATGCTAGATGCCCCCTTCACCTTCCCTGTGTACCCAACCATTCATTTGCATACCCATGTGAACTAACATCTCAGTTGGTTATTGTTGGTTTATATCTGACTTCTCAGGTAAGAATGGATGCTAATAAAAACTCATAGCATACTGGATACTCTTGGGGTTTTTGATCTGTCCAAATTCCATCAACAGTTTGTGCATGATATCAGGGATTTAGGTCAAAACTTATTCAGACTTCTTCAAGTCATCATTCCTCGAAGTCTTCTGTACCATGGGTTGCAAACATTCTGAACAAATTTCCCATCTAATGATTTCTGTTTATGTCATCATTTTATGGTAAAAGCATTTCTTTTTGCAAATTAAAGTGGAAGTCTATGCCATAAGGTTTGAAACATTATCATGCCCCCTCAAAAAAAAATTATTGATATGTTTCAGTTTCTTTTGCTTCACTGATTAAAGTGTAGACACTGTTTCTTACAAAATTATTTAGAGAAACATAGGCCTACATGTGCGATGAAATAAAAACATGTATGTGACATTACAATATCACCTTCTTGTTAGATTAATTTGCCTTTTTCACATTAATTTGGTGAATTGGCAAACAAGCACAGAATGAAATAGCCAATTACTCAATCTTTCTTATGATGTGGCTTTGATTGATGCAAAACAGTTGCTCAGTTTTTCTTAGTGTATATTTTTATGCATTAAAGCAAATGCAGTATTTAACAATATCCAAAATTTCCGTGTATGTTATTCAAATCTATTCTCTTGGTGTAGTGTTGTGCATCCTTTGCTGCCTAAGTGGTTTCATTAATTACACACAGTATACAACCCTCTGTCCCAGAGAATTAAGAATGATGTACTTTTGCCTCAGCCTTTCATTAATGATGCATGCCTTCAGTTATCTCTACATAGTATTCAGGCATTAGGAAAAATCCATGTTGGTTCCTGTTTTGGTTGCTCTACTAATGATTGTATTATGGTAATGACAATAATTTTATAATTGTTACAGTAGTTGCCGTAAAATTGACAGTGCAAATAGTAATAATTAATATTAATAGTACATTAACATTAAATAATTGCAAACTGTCAATTGCTTTCAATATCTACTCCCTCCCATTCACTTAATAGGGATATTTAGATAGCTTTTGTTGGAAGCAACAGTTATAATTTGGTCAGGGAGAAAGAGAGAGAAGAATGAAAGGAAATACAATGAATGTGTAGTTGATACTGAGAGTTGGTACTGTTTCAGCATAGGTGTAGGAAGCTGGGCGGGGGTGGGGGGGAGGCTGGGGAGCATCAAAAATGTGGGGCTGAACTAGCTTCCGCTCCCCCTAGATTTAAAGACGAAAACCCCTTACTTGTCTCTTCTGTAAGAAATGTCTAAAATTTGCAGTAATTTACCTCAAAATTTGTCCAAAATTATGCACCAGATTGCATCTAAGGACCCTCAAATATCAAAAAATTTTCCCCCTCCCCTTATACCCCTTCCCCAGGATGGTGATCTGAAACAATGTTTGGCCCCCCAGCCTTGAACAGCTTCCTACTATGCCTATGTGTTTCAGTGAGTAAGTTTGTTAATTGAACAGGTGTTTCATTCAGTATCAGTAAGCTCAAGATCTAAGTAATGTTACATAGGATACTTAGTAATTGTAACACTCATGGGATGTGTAGCCTGTTAGCCAGATTAATGTACTCTGGTGATTAGTACTCAATTAAAGTCTACCATAGTTGAGAGTCTTGTCTCTGTAATTGGTTATCTAGGATTATTTTTGAACATGGCAAAGATCTAATGTATTCCTATAGAAAGACCATTTAGGTCTCCAAAATGAAATTTTGAACTCTTTGTCAAGACCATGAAATGACTTATTTTTCTGTCTATGATCTTATGTCATAGAAAAATAATGTGTTTATGAGAGAAACACAGCAATTCTTTTAATTCATTTACCAGAGTTTTTGTTGTTCATTTGTCCTAACATTTTCTTAAAATTTCCCACTTCTCAGGTCTCCAAGTAGTACTCAAATCCATTATCCGAGCCATGGCACCTCTTCTTCAAATTGCCCTGCTCATTTTGTTTGTAATTATAATCTTTGCCATTACGGGAATGGAGTTCTTCCAAGGAAAGTTTCATTTTGCGTGCTTTGTTGTGGATGCCGATAACCAAAGTGTTGGTAAGTTTGATATCACAGAATCATGTCACTAAGTTCATCTCGATACTGCTCACATAAGAGGTAGACCATGCATGAGGTTACATGTATTTAGTTCACAGCATATCAAGACACAAAAGCCTACATGACTTCTGTCAACTTTCATGGAATTAGCACTTTAACTTGGCATAATATTACAAGTTAGCTCAGAATATTGTCCAGGAGATAGCAAACACTCTACCAAAACAAGCAGGAGGGGAGGGGGGAGGAGGAGGGATGGGAGCTTGCCCCCTCCTTCTGGCTTCATGCACTTATGTTTTCAGCTTAAAGGTCAAGGTTGTAATCCCTCTCTAAATTTGGATAATGGGTTGTGCAAAAAATGCACTCCTTTTTAGTCATTTGATGGATGTAGTGTTTGTTAACAAATGTAATTTTATTTATGCAAGGTGGCACTTCTATGTTTTATTTATGTACAGTGATTCAAGGTTTAAGTACCAATTCAGATAGTTGAAATGTTACAAATAATGTGGAGATGACAGCTTGTACAATTCAGTGGCATCGCCAAGGGGAGCAGGGGGTATGTTCACCCATCCCATGTGTCCCCAAATTTAAAAACCACTTCAGGTAGTTGAAATGCTACAAATAATGTTGGGATGACTGCTTGTACCCTATTCGTAAACCTTGTAAAAAGAGGATGTCCTCCGAGCAGTTCCGTCGGCAAGTCTCAAACCTGGCATGGGGATTTCAAGCATTGAGTAGTGAAAAGAATCCTTTTATTTTAGTGGAGATTGAAAGATCATGGAGGTACTGCAGATCAAGGTCAATGAAGTCTTGTGGACATGATACTTCAACAAGGGTATTAACACCAATAGCTTTCATACTTGGCAGCTCTATCTTTAGTGGAAAAAACCTTAGATGGATTTTGGCAGAGGTCCATGACTGTGTGGGCAAAGTAGAACTATTCATATGTGGAATACCTTGTTTCATGTTTCAGAAACTGTTAAAGTATAAGATGTTGCAGATATTTTAAGAAATTTTTTGAAGTTTTGGGTCAAAAGGGTTGAAGTGCAAGAAATGTGTAGTGTGTAGTAAGAATGGTAGCATTTACAAATTTCTTCAGGGCTAATTCAGGGGGGCTGGGCCCCTCTTCACCTAAAAATGTCCCTTTATTTTTTATGTGGCTATATTTGCCCTTATGCCCAGCTTTGGTCCCCTCCACCACCTTTTGCAAAATCCTGGTTCTGCTGCTTCCCTCTCACTTGTGATGTGGGTATTGGTGAGTTTAAGCACCATTGGAGGAGACAAAAATTATCTTATGTCTGAAGAATGATGAATTGTGTGATTATGATATTGTATCGTGTTATTGTGGGAAAAAGAGCTAAGTTGAAGCACTGAGTTATTTTTTGGTAGGTAACAAGAGACTTGTTAGAATGAAGTAATTGAAACCTCTGTGCATTTTATGTTTTATTGCTTTAAGTTTCTTTTGTTTCCTTTTCTCTATTAGGTTTAGCAGATCCAGACAACCCACGAGTTTGTGGTCATCACAAATGTAAAACACCTAATAGTGTTTGTAAAGAAGAATGGATAGGGCCCAATTATGGCATCACCAACTTTGACAACATGATATTTGCAATGTTGACAGTATTTCAGTGTATCACAATGGAAGGCTGGACAGACATAATGTATTATGTAAGTTCACTTATGGAGTGCACCTGTGTATCTGAATTTAGTATAATGTGCTGTTATTGAACTGCCAGTTAACCAGGCCTTAAATTAAGTGTTGAAAGGGGCAACATTTTTTTGGGTGGGGGTGGGGGTGGGGGAGTAATCTGAAAGATTTTATAAGGACACAAAAGCATCTACATAAGTTATCAAGGGCTCCAGGGTACTGAATAACTAAGTAGACAAGAATTTAAAGAGAAGAAGTGACATCTAGGAATACATATAACACCATACCACTGAGTGGGAACTAGTAATACATTATAGGTTATGTGAGAAGTGCATCAGAACAAAGGATATTTCTTTCAGAAATATACTTTACAATGCCAGTGGTGATGGTATGTTACATCTTTTAAAGCATGTTCTGGTGACGGACCAAATTTGATGTTTTCAAAAAAAAAAAAAAAAAAAAACAGGAAAATTTTCTGTGTTAAGCAGTGGAAACTGCATCTCAAAAGCATCTTGCATTTCGAAGATACAAATTTTTGAAGAAATGCTACATTTTCAGCTTCTTCAGTGCATGATGGGAATTCTATGATGTAATCTGGGAAAATTGACTAGATGTAGCTATTTCTTTATAAATGTTTATTGCACTACATTGAATATTTCATAACTTTATTTGCTGTACCATAAGACTCAGACTTGTAGCCTGCTTGAGTCTTACTCGCACTCGTACTCAAGTACATTTTTCTGTACTCGTACTCGTGGCTTTGGACTCATGTTCATGGCTTTGGACTCATACTCGTACTTGTACTCAGAGGTTTTCTAAATCAGGCAATTGTACTCGTACTCATACTCATACTTTGTACTTGTACTTGTACTCGCACTACAAGTCTGCCATAAGTATGGAACAGTTTTACACTATACTGTATCTACATGGAAAAGCATCTTAACATCCACAAACAAGGTATCCAATTATAAGAATAACAAAAGGAATCTTAAGCAATTTGCCCACTTGGCATCACATTCTGTGATCTTGAGGAAACCAGGGGGTATTTCTTGTTAAAAGTAACCAATCCTTAGGGATATCTTGAGTTAGGAATGGAGTTTTGGTATGGGGTTTGGATGACATGTAATGAAAATTTTTTCTCTTTCATATAAGACCCCTACAAAATGCCACCAGACAATGCCCTTCAGGATCATGAGCAAAAGCTACTCTAAGTTAGAATCTGTGATGGAAGTAGGGATGAATGGTAATCTTGAAAAAGGAAAAAAGAAAAAGTAATGCCAAAGGTTGGCCCCCATTTTAAGGCACAACACAGTGAGTAGTATGGGCACAAATAGCATTTGATATGAATTACATGGAGGCTGCAGTAAACAGACTTGATTAATACATACCGGGAACCCTATGCATAAGGAAAACCTTCCAAAAAGATGCATGTTTTTTTTTTATAGTATTTAAACTTCTTGAATTTTGAGCAATTGGTAAGAAATACTTGCATGATTGTCTGGAAACTAAAAATTGTACACTAACCATATGTATACAACCTGTTGCCAGGTTCCACTATGGTGAAATATTTGAAATGATGAATGTACAAAATGGAAAATGATGTAGGCATTACTTAGTCTACTTTGTGTATATTTGATGCTATGGAAAGTCTTTCAGTGGTAATTATGATATTCTGATTCATCTCAAAGGGACTTTTGTTGTCCTTGGAGATGAATTTAGGGATGATTACTGCCTGCCTTTGTTGTTCTCTAAATCTGTGTTGAAATGAGAAATCAACTCACCAGTGTTCATTTAATCTTAATAACATAGTCGTTGATGAGCCTGAGATAGGCTTTCTGGATTAAAGTTAAACTGAATCAAAGTGCAAGTTGTTCAGTTTGCATGTAAATGGTCAGAAAATTTTATAAATAGTCAAACTCCTAGAAGGAAAGTTCTGGTGGACACTACTTGCAAGATACTTTACTCATAGTCTGATGTTGTGTCCTAAATATTTTGTTGCCATTAACTTGAATGATAGTAGGTGGGCAGGGTAAAATTTGAAAACAGCTCTTGTTTTTAGTATAAAAATCATGACTTGTGTCTTGCTTATTTTTCACAACAGTGCAATGATTCCGAAGGACCAGCCTTTGTCTGGATGTATTTCATTCCCCTCATCATTATTGGATCTTTTTTCATGCTCAACCTCGTTCTTGGTGTTCTCAGTGGGTAAGAATCATACTGGTATACACCGGCTGTGTGTTGGTACTATCAGTCTACTTTGTTTTGCCTTCTTGCATGTTTTAAATAGTTTTGAACTAGAGTCCTAGCTTGGCATCTTTAGTGTGAATGAGGCAGTTTACTCTGCCTGCTCCAGCACACCCAGTTGGTGTAGACTTCGGCTAGGAATGGACTAGCATCCCCTTCTAAGGGAGTAACACACTCTTATCCGCTTGAGAGTATGGAGTCTGTATAAAAGCACTGGCTGCATGTGCCATGGTAGTTATAGAAGAGGATTATTCTGCCAGTGGATTTAGTAATTTTGTATTGATGCAAATATTTTCCCTAATTGGCTCCAGTTACCACTTGCCAAAATTTGTTCCTACTGTCAGGTCAGCAAAGGGAGGGAAGGAGAATATACAAACAGTTCCCTGTAAAGAGGGCATTATCAACATTGCCAATTTGGTTTGCTAAACCATAACTGTAGGCTTATTAGGGGATTTATACAGCTTAGCTGAGGCAGCTGCTGCAGTGTGACATTTTGATATGGTGCCTACACTTTGTTCTAATTTGTAATGTTTATGCCTGGTTGGTGTCTTTGCTCTAGAACTTTCAAATGTATCTTCCAGTCTCTGATCAAGTACTTTGCCGCATAGATGTTTTGCAAAGACACATACTGTACAGAACTCCTTTCAGTTGCAGGGTTTGGCATATTGCTTTGCACTTTTGCTGGAAATTTGAATGCAAGAGTAATACACATTTGCTCCAAGAGTAGCATATGTTTTACTCAAAGATAGAGAATGATTTGCTATACCCCTACCCCACCCCACCCCATCCCTACCACATATATTTATGCAAGGACTAGGTTTAAGATATTTGGAAGTCAGGAAAGGATACAATTGAAAGTTAAAACAATTTTTTCCATATCTTGTCCTGTCTTTGTAGTTTAGGCTTTTTAAAATGATAATTGTTTAAAGATTTAAAGAAAAAGACCACTCAAATAGGGTAAAAGGGGAAGAGGAAAAGTGTTTACAAGTTTTTTACAGCCCAATCATCAGGCTCTGAAACTTGTTAGTTGCAACACTAATAAACCAGATGAGTATCAGGAAACCCCACACTTATTTCTATGTAGATTTCAAACTTAAAAGAATGGACAATTTGTTTACCAAGGGGACCATATGACTGCCAGGTGTGATATTCCTAATGAAGCTAAAAACATGGTCATGTGTGTAAATGCTTTTGATAGCTATCATAGGAAAACATATGTCAGTACTCCTGGCAAAGTGATTAGGGTTGGAAATTTTGACAACCAGACAGCAAGGGGAAGTCACTTTTTAGAGCAAATTTACTAGATGTCGCCCAGTTGTGTTCCTTCTTGTGTAAGCTGAAGATAGAAGAGAATTAATAAAGCATGTTTGTGAGGTGAGGGGTGACGGTGGGTGTGGGTGAGATGGGTCTATCTAGATGACTGTTGGGGAGTGTAAAGTCAGTGAAAATTTGTTACCTTTTATGCAAACAATGTTTCTTCTACATCTCCATACATAGGTTGTACAGTGTTTCTAATGTAGTCGGAGAAATGTGACAAGTCTGGAAAAAAAATCTGCATTTTTTTTTCATGGTGCTGAAAGTCTGCAAAGTTGTGTTGTGGAAAAACGAATACTTTACACTTACTCTACCTGAGATCATATTGCTCCATGTCCATGTTTCCACAGTGTTTAAGGCACCTTGCCAAAATATCAGACTGCAGCTGCCTCAGCTAAGATAAGCTGCAGCTACCTCAGTCTTACTTTTTTGCTATACACATTACAAAAGGATTATTTAAAACTGCAATTGTAGTGTTGTACAGTAAAAAAGCATGGCTGCAGCTGCTGCAGCTTGGCTGAGGGAGTAGCAGCTTGGCTATTTTGACATGGTGCCTAAATGCATAAAAACAAGTGCAATTTGTTTCTGTAACAACAGTTGTTTTTCCTAAAGTGTGGGAAATGACATCTTGATCTTGAAGATGCTTCTAGTTGTAACCTCTTGGACAAAAGTTATTGTGGTTTAGTGAATTCCCACTTTTGAAGCTGTAAAATGCGATATTACTGTAATAAAAAGTGACCAGGGTGCAAATGTAGGTAGGATGTGTATAAAAATAAAGCAAGACTGAGGCAGCTGCAGCTAAGCTGAGGCAGTTGCAGCCTGACATTTTGGCATGGTGCCTTACTAAAATGCATTCTAAATAAAAAGCCAGGATGCACATGTGCACTTCAGGCACATGAGCAACATAAATATTTGCCCTGTATTCCAGTGTTGAAATAGGTGCAGTGTATGGGGGCAGAGTTTGCTCTGTGGTATTTTTGGTCAAAATTTATGAAATGACTGGGAGTTGACACAAGGAACATTTGTGTCAAGGCTAGCAATTAAAACAGTACCACAACAAACTTGAACAAATTTTGTGATTATTACAAAAGTGACATTGGATTTGCATGGCAAAGCAAATTGTCAAGGTTGTTAAAGAACAGTTATTTTCGTGTGCATGGAACCATGAAGACAATGTTTGATGATTCCTTCTGAGAGAGGAGTTTCTCATAATTGAGAGTGGTGGCAGTGAACAATTATCTTGCCTGTCTGCTGTTTCTATCCTTGAACTGATCACTCACTCTATTGAAAGAGATGATACTAATTACAAGTACTTGTAAGCAATGTGTATGCCTATGACTATGTCTCGGCTAAGGACACATATTACGTTATTATGTGATGTTGTTGACTTAGAAGTAGTGTTGGAAAAGGCTTAGTGTTGTTCAGTGCATTGGTGGAAAAGGAATCTGTGAAGCTTCTTGAAAGGAAATTTTGATATTGAAGGGTAGTTTTGGCAATGGAGGGGCACATCTAACTTTTCTTTTTACATGAGAACATATCAGGTATTGTGAGAAATTTGACTTGTTTTAAAATAAACATTTTGTCCCGCCCTGATTCACTGTACAAAAAGTGAACTGTATCTTACTACAAATTGCTGAGATAAATTAGCCTTTTAATTCCAAAGGCACAAGGCAATATCACAAGCTTTACCATAAATCATTATCAATGTCATCCAAATGGACAGGTTTATTTATCTTATTAAAATTTTGGTTTGGAAAAATTGTGACATATGAAAGATGGAAACTGCTGTTGACCTATTCTGTTGTATGTATTGTAGCCTGCATGGCTTGCCACACTACTGCAGTACCACAGAGAGTTTCATAGCTTGTCCTACATTTGTGGCTGCATAATAGGAACTTGCAAATCAGAGGTGTAGTGTAAGTAAAGGCCATACAATAGTGCAAGTGGTGTAGTGACTCAAAATGTATTTAAATAAAATGTGTGAAGAGTCCTCCAATATGAGAAATGTGTAAATTTTTACAAAGATAGCGCCAATAGTGTGCTCTCAAATTAAAATGCGTAAACACACTGCATGGGTGCAATTGAGTGTGAGCCGCAGTCATGTGTGCATTCCCTGAATGTCTTTCAAAAGCGTTCTTTGCCAAAGGGCTATATCGCAGATTCTTTGAATAATGTCTTATTGCACTGAAACCTGAGGGAAACTATTGTTTGAAATTTATGTGTTAGTCCATATACTGGAGGTTATGTTTTATCTGTAGAATAATTGTCCAATAAGTCACAGTACTCCATCAGGGTTGTGGTGTGAATTCTGAGGGTTTGGATTTCCTTTATGTATTCGTTTATCATTTGAGGGACATTTGTGTTTTGTATTTTGAAGGCAAACCCCTTAACTACTGAGTTCCATTTGTCTTTCTTATCATATTTTGGTCATTGATACCAGTGAGGAGGCACTAGTGTTTCTTGACCTAGATAGTCATGTTTGCTGTTCAGTGCTATCGCAATAGTAGGTATAGTGTCCAGGTACTTGATATTTTAGCAGGCTGATTTTTTTTGGGGGGGCGGGTATTTTTCAACTCTTAATTAGCGATTACTATGAAATGATGGTGCTTGCATAGTTGCAATGAGGAGATGGTGTCTGATATAAGTATTTCATAGAGTAGAAAATTTACAGGTTTTCAGAGTATTTTGGGCCGAGGGTATGGATGGATCAACTGAATAGAGAGGTCTACAGTATCTGTTTCAGACACAGGGCATGTTGTTTTGGTCCTGGCTCCTTCTGCAAGGCTTCAAAAGGTGTCAGGAAGTTGCATGACAACTAGCACACATTGTTATCTTGCACACTTGGTAAAATTATGATTTGTGTGCTCCCTTCTCTGTGGATTTGATGTTCACATTATTTATTTGCTACTACAGTGAATTTGCCAAGGAAAGGGAGAGAGTGGAAAACAGAAGAAACTTTCTGAAATTGAGACGACAGCAGCAGTTGGACAAGGAATTAAATGGTTATCTGGAATGGATATGTAAAGCTGAAGAGGTGATGCTAAATGACCATTCCATGACCCTTGAAGAAAGGGCAACAATAGAGGGTAAGAATCATTCAGTATAACTCTTCTTGTGGTATGGTTGCCAGAATATCTTAAATGAGTCTTTCAAATCAGAAAATCTCAACCTCAAACTTGTTACTATAAAAAGTTAGCAAAATTAAACATGTGATATTTCTTTATTCACTTTGCTGGAAATTGTGCCAGTAAGTTGTCGATAATGTTAGAAGTGAGGAGAGTTTCCAATCTCTTCCATGTAAGATATTCACTTAAACTTTTAAAGGGAAACGTTTCATTTGCCATACACAAAATTTGCATTCCTTTAAAGCTAGGGCTGAGTCGGGTACCCGGGTACCCGACTGAACATACAGGTACCCGAACCTAAAATGAACAAAACGGGTACCCGTTTTATCTTTAAAAATGCGGAACTGTTCCGTACACTGCTACAGTATGAACAGGATAACAAAGACAGTGATGCATTTTGTTTAGGGTAATTAGACAGTGCAGCATACTGTGAGTCGGTGAAAATCACGCACAGAGTATTATGCTTTAGATGAAATCACCAACTTTCAGAGTAGGCCTTAAGATTCGGGTACCTGTTACCCGACCAGGTAAGGAAAATGGGTACCTGGTTCCGAATTTTTGCTAACCGACTCAGCCCTATTTAAAGCGATGATTTATTCAAGAGAATGATAGAAATATTAAAATTTGGCAGCCTTGTAACGTGATTTTCATAAGCCAAGGTTATCACAGAAAGACGTTCAATACTTTATAGCTTATGAATAATTTGTTTAGTACCCAGAGTTTTTTAATTTTTTAAAACAATGTAACATTAGTAAGTCTTTTAATGTGTAATATTTGGGGAAGAAAAGCTTTCGCTATAGTTTATTGATGAGACTGCGGGCTTTAGTAATGATGAAAGCTATTTTTGTGTGTGCCATTTTGATGCAATTCAAACATAATATTCCTATTTTAAATGTTTCCTTTCCAGTTAATTAGTTATAATCTCTTCATAAAATATCACAAATCCATTGACCACCATGATAGATGGCAGTTATGATGCATTGTGTTAAAAATACTTTTTTTTTAGAGTATGCTGGTCAAATCTGAAAAACTGAAGTATTGGAATTAAAACCTGGTATGGTCAGATGGGTGATGTATAGAAGGACAGAGTGTCATTAAGTGTGTGAGTTTTGGAAAGAAAAAGCTCACTCATTAAAAGTGAAACCATTTGAAAATATATTGTGGTTAAGGAAAACCTTTGTTTAGGTGTCAAAGAAAGTAAAAGGCAGAACAAAACAACCTCTTTTCATAGTCAGTAAATGGAGATTTTTTAAGGTAGGGTGGGGGTGGGGGGTTCCTCCTATGATTGAATGTGCAAATCATGTCCATACCATAGTTGGGAATAGAAATGTAATGTATATCAAGTTGTGAACATCATACTTGTGAATCAGGTTAAAAACATTGAAATAAATTGAAAAGATTTTTAGAAGATTTGCCCCTATATGTATCCTCGACAGGTTCTACCATTTATGTACCCTGTATCATTTTCCTATCAAAGTCAGATACATTCAGACTTATATAGCAATTGTATGAGCTCATGTGTATCATTTCCTTTATACCTACCTTTGTAGGCAAAGGAAGAGTTGGTGGGGTTAGTAGTAGCAGGGGTATGGTTGAAGAGAATTCAAATTCTTCTTTCTTAAAATCTCACAGCATGAAACCATAAGAGCTGATAGTGAGATTGACATCTCTAAGCATTTTTGGTTGTCAGTAACCTTAAAACTTATAACAAAAGGAATTCATCTAAAGCAAGTTTAAGTCATATGTCATGCTTTTCTATGGTTGTAATAGGTAGTTGAAAAAGTTGAAATTACATTTCAGTCTAATGATTTTACTGGCCTCAAATTTAAATTACTATGAAGAAAGTTTCCTATATGCGTATAGATTCTAATGTAGTACCTTGACTGTGATAAAAACTGTTAAATTTAAATCACTTTTTTATGCAACTGAAAAAGGCTTTCGTGTAATGTCGTGGGATGGTGTTGTGCTCTTTGACAAACCTGGTAAGAGTTCAAGGATTTGACATACCCATAGCCTTCCCAGCCCCTTAGATGCAAATTTTTATTGTAAAACTCCTATATTGTATTCTTTGTCTTCCTTCCCATCCTGGCTAGATTGATTAATTTTAGTCAATTTGGGTGCTCTTTTCTTCAGGTGTTTGGGTTTTCAGAAGAAACTTACCTCGTACAGACACATTCTTTCTCTTTTAAAATAGTCCACTTGTTGCTGCACGAGACCTAGAGCAACATGGCATTAAATTTGTTTAAAGCTTATCAGTCTTCATCATAAATTGTTCTTTTCCCACCCATGTTTTTATAGCCCGTCGCAGAGTTTCTGCAATGAAGCAGAGTGAATTGCCAAAAGGAGGCGTGAGTGATTTGGTCAAACAAGAAATAGGTGGGCGATTGCGTCGTATATTTAGAGTTAGTCTGGAAGGATTGGTTGGACTTAACCTTCACTTTGTAGAAATCAAAATTTAGCAGGGCTTTCTTTTTACGTAACACCCGACTAATACACTTCGTTTGGTCAGACATTTTGGTTCATAGTTGAATCAATAAATATGATCTAGTTAATCACCTTTTTTTCTTTAGTTAACATGGTGATGTCATTCCTCATTATTTTCACTCAAAACCTCCTTCTAATTTCACTTGGGAAGCACACAATTAACTAGTCCATGTTTTCCCCATTTTGATGTATTTTTGGGGACTCGTGGAAGGGTGGTGTTTAAACATCATACTTTAACCCCATAACATTTTCTGTCAGTGATTTTAATGACCTTTTCACAACTTTCCTTATAAAATTTTTCCAACTGCTTTTGACGCACTTTTTTATTTTTTCATTTTCCTAATGCCTTAAGATGTAGCAGAGAAGGTGTTGGTATGCCAGCTATAGTTAGTTAGATGCGGTTTTACGGCTCAGTTTCTAACCCAGGTACAGCTGACCCCTCAAAAAACCCCGAAAAACAATAATGCAGATATATTCACCTGATACAACTTTTCTGTTAACATATCTGCCTGACATTGTCTCACTAACTTTATCCATTCATCACCATACACGCTACGCAGACTCACTTCGTGAGTCATTCCTGGCTAAGGAAAAGTATTATGGAAACCTGTATAATGTGCGTATGCGTGAATTGTGGAAGAATCATTTAATCCAGGGTGAGTAATGGAATGGCCCCTGTTGTGACCATTTTGCAACAGTAGAATACCCCTGTTGCTATATTTCAGTTTCATACTGAGATAGTTTGCACTGGAACACACATTCCACTGTAGTTCCAGAGGGCTTACTTCATTCTGGAAAGGGCTGAGGATGAATTTTTGCATAATTTTCAGTTCATGTGAAAATTGTAAAATTTCCAAGTCTTTTTCCTCATTGAAGTCTTCCCTCATAACCAGTGAGCTGTTTATACTGCAGTTCTCAGTTTTGTTTTCACCCATCTTCCCCGCCTGACGAAAAACCATTTTTGATTTTGACCTCCATAAGTGAAACTCCACCAGCTGTAGTGTCCATTTTGGGAGAATTGATTTTCCTAAATAGTGACTGTAGTTAGTGGTATAGCCAGTTGTGGTGAACATTGCTCCTATGGTATATCACACAAAAATATTTGTGAAGGACATTACATGTTCAAGTGTACTAGTGAGTGAGTTAGAGACACAAAGGTGTACCACCATTCAAAATTTTGTTGTTTGTGAAATGCAAAAATGAGTCAGTTACTGTACCTCAAACAAAAGAAAAAAGTAAAGAAAAATGAGAAATTTCCACGGCCTGACCAAGTGCCTCGGAACAAGGGGAAAAATTTTGGTTTTATCTTAGTTCACATGCTTCCATTTCAATAAATAGTGTCATGTGATCCAATTGGCTTTACCACTGCTTCATCAGTTGATGTGATTGAGTAGTACCAATTGCCTTTTGCCAGTGCAGTCCTATAGTCTAAGTGTGAATACAAAGCCAGTGGCCCGCATGTCTTGCATCAGATACGCAGAATAAACTGTCAACATCTCACCATTCTAGCTCATAATCATTTCTCCATTTATCATGAAATGTGCATGGTTTAGGTGGAGCTCTGAAATAGACCTTATGCATTGACATCATGGAGGACAAATGTATGCACAACAAAGGCTGTACGCACATTTGGTAGACTTTCGCGCATATCCGACTAGTACGCATATCAGCTGTCTCTATTTGTTGGTGTAAGTTGCAGTGATACTACCAACCTCCAGCCAAGGTCCACTTTCTGTTTTGTAACATTATATGCATAAGGTCTGTTGATGATATGACTCCATTTTAAACAGCACTGAGTCACATTTATACTTCACAATAGCCCTAAAGGAATGACCAGGAAATTAAAATTAGTCTGTTGTCCTCAATAAATGGTGCAGATGAAGTTTTTAGATTTTCTCACATTTTCTTAAATAATTGTAAAAGTGACCTGCACTATATTGGGTATGATTTACAGTTCTATCTTCCCTTACTTGGAGGACTTTTTTCCCAAAAAAAGAAGGTGCAGCCTATTGCTAGGGAGTTTGCAAATCTGCAAGATGGGGATGTTCTCTTAAGAATATGCCTTCTCTTTACTATCTTGATCTTTTGTGAGGCAGTCTGTTACCCTAACTGTCCAATTTTGAAGTGACAGCAGCATACATTCCTAAATTTCTTTACTGGGGGATTGCTTAACTATTCTTGTAATTTTTTTTTTAAATTTTTCTTTAATATTATTCATGTAGTGATTGAGTAATTAATAGTCAAGACATTTCAAGATGAACCTTTCTATAAAAACACTCCAGTGTAGTAAGGTGTTTCATACTTATGCACTCTGCTGTTTAGTATTGAATAAGTTTACTAAAGAACATGTTAAACAAGACTTCTGTTTTATAATACTGTACACCTTCTTTTTCTTACACTGTCATTTACTTCTGATAAATTTTGTCAGGTTCATCTGCTCTTTTCTATCTTCTGTGGAGGGCCGTTGGCTCGAACTGGTTTGTGTAAAGACTTTTGCAAGACTTTTTCAATGAGCATTCTTGCAAGCAAATTATACTAACATGCAATTGCTTTCTCTGAAACTCAGGACATTCTTTCAAGATTGCTCTCAACTAGGCAGCCCATATTAAAGTTTTCACTAGCTTGCATGCCAGTTGCTTCCATTTCGTTACATAAAATTTGCCGCCTGACAGAATTTCATAATAGTGGTTTTAAACACTTTGCAGTAAGCTTTGAATTGGAATTTTAAAAACTTATTACAGCAACATGATTTTACTTTTAGTTTAGGATATGAATTTTAGTTAGCCACATATCCCTAGCCACATATTGTCAGTCAAAATCAGGTGGCAGAAGTATTGGCTTTTCCCAAAAATTTGATAAATTAAAATTGTACAGTACAGAAACATATTCTTAGTCAATTGTGCTGTAAAAATACACTCACGATGAATTCTGACTGTATTTTAAATGGCTTTGTGTCACCTTCAGTATGAAATGATTGTGGCAAAGGAAGTCGTGTTCCCACTAGCAATCAAATCCTGAAAAGAAAAAAGTCTTAAAATACATACAAATACACCATGCTCTTCACAATACTGGAGGGCAAGCAATATTTATTCCAGGAGTAGTACCACTTTTAGTAACTAAAAAATTATGACCAACATTTTTAAACAGTTCCAAACCAATAATGTGCATATTTCACTTTTTTGTAATTTTTATTAAGAAAATACCATCAAAATGGGCTTTTTCTTTTCTTTTTTTTTCTTTTTTTTTCTTCATGCTTTTTTTATTTGTATTTATTTATTATTAACTTTTTTATTGGCTCCTTTTGCTTCATTGTGCTTTTTCACTGTAGCCATTAGATTTGCAGTGACTTGCCTGCATTCACCCTCATTTTCAACCTTCCTTTTGTTCTCAGTACCCTTTGATCCGTTTTCATCTCCTTTTACTGTGATTTCATAAATCCATTTCAATGGATCTTAGTCAATTCAATTTTTTTCTTCTTTTGGCATTAATGTTATTGAAGTTTTTTAGTGAGGGTGCTAGTTTGTATCACAGTCACAATCATCACATGAAAAATTGGACACTTTCATAGTTTTAAAATATGGCGGATAGAAACGAATCATCAGTGCCTTTTTTGTGACAAGGCAGGTTACATCTGTGGATTGGAATAGTTTTCTGCTATGAAGTCAAGTATCTCACAGATACTTCATGGTAGGTTGATACAGATGTGTTTTGATAGACTGAAGAGGTTATTTCCAGATGTCACAATGTCACACAACCTTTATTTGAAATTTGAGTTTAGTTTTAATTCACCCAGGGTCCTCCTACATACACAAAGTATCCATGACTCAGGATGTGCTGTGTACAGTTACATACAGCTCGCATCTAAAACCAAAATTCAAATTCAGTTATGAACTGGTTGCTGAGATGGGTAGACAAAGCTAACCATGTACATAGGTACGGATCACATCACACACTGTACTACAAACTGAAATGTAAAGAATACTACTGGGTTAGGCATGGGTTTGTGTGCCCTGCAGCACTTTCTTTATGTGGCACCAGTTAGCTAAACTAAGCAAGCTCCCTATTGTATGTATTTGGCTTGGGTGGGGTTACCAGGCCCTACTTCAAAGTAGTAGCGACTCCACTATCCTAGGAATCATGATGACTCCTAACGAATTTTCCAAACTGTCAACTATATTCACAAAAATCATATTTTGGAGTATCCGTTTGTGTCATTTTAGGGGTATTTATGAATTATTGAAACACAACTGGCTCTTTTAGTCAGTTTCTTAATTCAGTCAAAAGATTTCTCTTCAGTTGGCCTCTACAGTTCTCTGACATTAGGGGTTCCATACCTCAACCATTGAGGAGTCAGTAGTGTAAGCCTACTGGTGCATAAATTCTCACTGGAAGGCTATAAATGGACTGTCTGGGACTGCTGAGGTGAATATTCCTGTGTCAATTACGAATCATGATTCCATTCTGAGTTGTGACTAAAGGGTGAAAGGGACCCAGACCACCAAAATATTGGAGTCTCTGAAGCCTAGTACATATCTACACATTGCACAGGAAGTATTCATATCTGTGAAATATTTGATGGGAAGCATTGTAAGTGTCATTGTGCCAAGGTTAGAGGGTAGTAACCTTACATGAATAGAGGGACATTTCATGAAGAATCTCTGTTAGCTAATTTGATCAAAAGGTTTGCTTCACAGGATAAGTTTTTTTGTTGCCATTGTTTGCACAGTTCTCTGTTTTACTTTCCAAGTCAAAAGCTTCTCTCACATACTATCCATCAAATGGAGTCTTTTGCACTCTAATTTTATGCAAAAATTTTCATTTAGTTTTTTTCTGTTTAATGCTTAAGGTCATGACAGTTTTTTTTTTACTTAATGCTACTAATTCAGGTAAATTGTATCTACCCCTAATCGAGACTTTACTATTTAATTCCTGCACATATCATATAGTGAAGTTATAATACAAGCTTTTTGTACTCAAAAAGATACTGATCTTTGGTTTACAACAGTTTGTACTAACTGTGCTGATAATTCAAGGTAGTATATAGCATTGCTTTCTAAAAATAACTGAAAAACCTTGCACATCATACCCGAGCATACTCATTGCATTTTCTTTTTTGAACACAAACATGAGCAAATATTTACTAATTTAAAGTTTTATAACAGTTGTTCTGAGTAAGTGGACATAGCTGCTTTTCTCTTATACATTGTTCATTATTTTACTGGTTTCAATTTCAAATATGTTCATGAAAGGGCTTTAAAATTGATACTTGAATAAAAATCTCTTCAAAAGTTTTTCTCCTGTTTCCTTGTCAGGGAGCTGTTGCCAAGGGTTTGAAATTTTTACCAAGTTATTTTCCCTAGCTGTAACCAGGTGTAGTGATGTAACATCTATGCAAGTAGGGGTTCTTTCAAAGGAGTTCCAATCCACTCAGTCTTCGATATATACTGTAAATATTGAGAAATATGACCTTGCTGCAATGAAAAACAGAAGACAAGTTGAAAATGGACACATTCTTAGCAAGAGATCATGTAAAACATACCTTTAAGACTCAATAATGTGATTGCAATAGTTGGTTGCCTGGGAAACAGTTTGTTTAAGGCAATTGCTGTAAAACAACCTTGTGCCAAGGCTCAAAATCCAAAAAGTAAGAAGGGAAAAGATTCTCCGTCAGTTTTTCACTGTGTGTAATGTCTACACCTCTTTCATGTCCTGCACACATTTTAGCAGGAGCAGCAAAAATCAAACATTCATCATAGTTGATTAGTTTTCATTCATTTTTGTCAAGGTGGGTATGATAGCTTTCAACTTGTAGCTGAGAAGTATATGGTTATAATGTTACAGATGAAAGACTTCATCAGTTTCATTAGTCATCATACTGATTAGAAGTTTGATGTAGAACACAATAACACAGTATCAATCTTCCTGGCAACTATTGACTTTCAAAGGTGCACATGTATACCGTATCCTGACTATTCTGTATCTAAACTTGGGTTGCATGTACTCATTAAATCTAAATATTCCTTTAGAGTGCCATAAAATGAATGGCTGTCACTATTTCGTTTGCTTATTCATTGTTTGCTACTCCTCCCCCAATATCAACATACAGAAAAGAAGAAATCTGAGAAAAAATATTGTGTGAGCTTCCGCAGTACAGAGAAGCGATTCCGGTTCACTGTCCGAAGACTAGTCAAGTCTCAAGCAATGTACTGGGCTGTGATCGTACTTGTGTTTTTGAACACTGTGTGTGTTTCCATTGAGCACTATGGCCAGCCACAGTACTTGGATCAATTTTTAAGTAAGTTGTCTCTTACCATTTTTTCATATTTTACTGATTGTGCTGGAAAGCTATTTTGCAAAGTTAACCTCATTTTTGTTTTGTCCTATTGTGTGCAGTTCAAGGTGCACAAAGAATTTTTGTGGAGGTAGTTTCTGTCAAATCAGTTGTCTCTTTTCCCTCTAGCTGTATTGTATGCCATTACTAGGGTCATGACTGTCCAACCTAAAGTATTTGCTCTAATAGATTTGGAAAGTGGAAAACCTGTGCATCTTTGTCATCATTTTTAACAGTCTTTGGCCACTTTTGCCAAATGTCAGCTTTTGCCCAACATTGGTAGTTTTGGTGATATGTTAAGTTCCAAAATGCTAAAACTTTCCACAAAATGAAAAACAGAGTTTGTACTATACATGCAATGAATATACCATCTGTCAGGCTGTACATGATGGTATTGCTTTCTGTTGCCATATCTTGTTACTGAATTTATAAGGTACCTCACATATTATTACTTAGTACTTTATATTTTGATGTCTTACTATTGGCCATTAAGATAAATTTTTACTGATGTTAATGTTTACACAAATTATGTTTTGCTGGTACTGACATTGAATATTAAGTTCCACAGTGGTTGTTGTAGGATTCTCTTAAGTGGAGAGAGGAGGTGGTGAAGAGGTGAGGGTTAGTCCTTGAACTTATTCAACAATGGTAACAGCCCCTTAATGTGCACTAGTTTTATTCTTACAGCAGAGGTAGACACAAACATTTTCCAAACTCCCTTCTACTGGTGCTTACTTTAAAAGCTGTTTTAAATCTCATTTGACTCAGAGTTGCCAGTTTAGCCTTTTGTAATTCCAAAATCTTCAGTTTTGCTTTTCTTATACAGTGATGGTCACTGTAAGGTATCTTTAGCATGTAGTTGTTTCATAACATTTTTCTGATCTGCCTTACACATAGTGTTAGGATTAATTTTCCTAAATTTCTTACCAACATGTTCTTTTTTTGTAAGGTTACATCAAAGAGAAACTGGCAGTATAAATCTGACTCCTTATTCTTGCCACATAAAAGGTGCAACCTCCAGTATCAATTAGTTGATGGTTTATCACAGTTGAATAAATTATCTGAAAAGTTGTCCCTGGTATTTGCCCTCTGTTAACTCTGATATTTCAGAATGCCAAGTGTGCAAAGCAATTGTTGTCTGTGGACCCCTATATGGTCCAACACAAAATGATGTTGATCCACATTGTACTATGTACACAGGCCTAAAATGGGTGTAGGTCGGTGGGCCTGAAGTTTGAATAGGATGGTCTATAAGTATATGATGTGACATATGGGGTTTGACTTCCACTTGTATTACTTGAATTAAAGCTGCAGTGCTAAAGTGCAAAGTAGTAACCCTAGCTCAAAGCTGTGAATTGCAATACCTTCCCAGAAAAGTGATTTTGTCAGGATGGAGAGGTGGTTTGAGGCGGACTTGCTAAAGAAAATTACCAAGAGACCAGAACAGCCAAATTTAAGATTAGTACAGGCTTCTTGCAGGTTGAGTGTCCTTGTCTATGTGTCTGTGTGCTTGAATGGGTTTTAACTTGTAACCGGTGCTGTGGCCGAGTGGATAAAGGCAGCGGCATTTGAAGCAGTGAAGCTTAGCAAGCGGGAGGTTTGGGATTCGATCCCTGGCAGGGTCAAAGTAAGGTGGGTTTTTCATCTGAGAGCAATCTACAGTTTTCCCATCTCAACTGGCTTTTCAAAAGAAACCAAATTTGACATAAATTGTTGAGTTGGTTGGCCACCTGCCATGAAGTTGTAATTCATAAGCCTTATAGGCTTCTCCCACATTTGTGGTCGCTTAGTATTGTAAAACGACTGCCCTTCAAGGCCTGAATTATTTCAAGAACCACCAGCTGCATGGAGGGAGCATATCTAAATGTTGCTTCATATTTTGTATCTTACAGAGGTAGCTGAAATAACGTTTCTTTGTATCTTCATCATTGAGATGTTAGTGAAGATGTATGGCCTGGGGCCCAGAGTCTACTTCCAATCTTCCTTCAACAAATTTGATTGCCTTGTAAGTATACATCTTCTTATTGCAGCTGAATACTGATATGTTGGACTTAACAGTGAATACATTCTTTTAATACCAAAAGTATGACACGTCTTTCATAGGTTTATAAAGCTGTTGGAGTAGAGCATCCATCCATAAAGCTTGGAAGGCCAGCTTATGCAACTTGAGTACAGAGGTAAAGGGGGAGGAGAAAGGAGAAAAGTAACAGTTCATATCTGCATGCCTTCAGAGAGTTTTATGCCTACAGACTGGTGTTTTGATTATCAGGAAATAGGCTCCTTCCCTCATTCCCCAACTGGAGACCATAGATACGTCTACTCTTGGTAAATTAAATATACTCAGTGCCTTCCAGATGAAGGGGATGAGGGACCTGGGGTACACCTTTTTGAAGCCAGTGGTTCAGAGGAGGGGGCCCCTAAAGCTGTTTACCCAGTGTGCCAATATTGTCCCATGTTTGTGGTATTTAGGGACCCAGGTGGAATGTGCAGAGCAAACAGCCTCTTCTGGGCTGTAGCAAGCTTGTCAATTTTGAAATTTTGGAGCTGTAGAAAGTTTTTATGTGGCAGGGGAGGGGAGATTGTTTGTATCTATCATAGGACCTTTCTTGACACCATAAACTTGTCAAAAGCTTTTGTGCATAACCAAGATTTGGAGAGAACATTGCCCTAAAATGCTCCTCCACCCCAATATGCCCCCCTTTCTTGTAATCCGGTGCTACTGGAAACAGCTTCCATACCCACAGTATATTATGGTATGATATGTTCACAACATCAGATGGGTGCCTCAGTTATGAATACAGTACTTTTTGTAATAAAAACTCATAAATTGGTCCTCAGTATGCTGGTATGTAGAATTGCTGTCCTATCTGTACATTGAACTTGAGCAAACAGTACGTACCAAAGATACTGGTATTAGTATGCAGTGTACTGTACAGTTCTTACAATCAACCTTTACTGTTGCAAGTGCATTTTCATGCCTCTGATTTGTAAGCAAGTGTTTGCACTAGAAAATGAAGTCAGATATGATCTTGCTAATATAGAAATTGCATTATTGCTGTAATGGTAGGAATCAGTTATCAGCTAACTCAATTTTTAACCCTAGGCTATGTGGATCTGATCCCCATACTGTAGAAATGAGCATACTATACTAGTGGCAAAGCTGGGGAATTCGGTCCAAGGGGGTGAGGATGGCCTGTAGGGGGGCTTTGAAGTAGGTGGATATCCTATGCCTTAACACGATAAAAACCTTAAAAGGGCGCTGACAGTCGATTTGAGTCTGTAAGTGGGCGAACGACCCCCTGACTACATGGACGCTCCACCACTGTACTATACATAAACTCAGAGGCCATTGCACACTATCGCAAAGAATCATTTAATTCGCACGTTGTAAAATATTGAGACTTGTGTCAGACATAAAAAAATAGCATAAACTTTTTATCAGGTATGGGCTTAGCAATATCAGTTTATGTAGTGCAGTCAGCATTTTATTGAAAATTTTACCAATGCTGATGTAGAACAAATATTAGAAATATGGGCTAATGTCAATATTGAACTCTAATTAATAATCATTGCAACAGTAGTTTGCAGTGTCTCATTATAAACACTTGGTATTGTTTGTATAGTAGGGGTAAATTGAGTCTATGGGGGGGGGGGTTTCACTGATGTCACATGATAGTGGGTCTCTTTGGTTTTGAAGGGCAAGCGTCCAATGTCTCAACATGAGCAGTAAGCATATTTACAGGTGTCAGAGGGGTATCTATGGTTATGTTGTGTGTTTGTGCAGTAAATATGCTACTGCATATGTTTTGCCCTTCACAGCCTGGCAATCTCTATCATGTGATGTCACATGAAATCCCTCTTTTGGTACCTTGAGTCAATCAATGTGTCTTAAACACTAGTATAGAGTGTAGGCGCAAGGTGGTTTGAACATAAACATCACTTTAGTATCTCATAATCTTCAAATTATAGTAAGCTGACATTTTTCTGTTATTCTTCCTTTCAAGAGGAACCATTGCCTCAGAATCAAGTTTTCAAGTTTATTAAACTAGAGTTTTATACATTTTTACAAAATTTGAAGGCACAATTGTCAGGTGAAACTTTCATTCAAAATATTGGTAGGCTGGCTTCAAACAATTACCCTAACAATGAAGTGTAAGTCACTCTACTACATACCTCATCTAAAAGATAAACCATTCAGTCTAAATTTTTTATTTTTTAGAACTTTTGCCTGGTAAGTTGAGTCACTTTAAACCTTTACAATATCCAAGCCTGCAAAGCAGAAGTACCTAGTTCACTCATTCATGTCTTCACAAACTAACTGATTTATGTGGAGATTTCATGGCCAGCTGTGCATGCTAACAAGCTCCTTGCTTTGCCTCATTCCACAGGTAATCCTAGCAAGCTTATTTGAGGTCTTTTGGTCACATAATCAGAACGCCTCATTTGGTCTTAGTGTTCTTCGAGCCCTTAGGTTACTTAGAATCTTCAAAGTTACAAGGTAAGATAGCTGCAATGGTGAAAGAGAAGATCATTTACATGGAAACAGTAGAAAAGATGTTGCAATTTCTTTCAATTTTCACAGAAAAAAATGTCCAAAATGAAGCAAATATGAGAAATTACTGTCAGGGAATACAATTTCTTACATGCAACAGAGGGGAGAATTTAACCATCTTTTCGCTTTGTCTTTGAATGGGTAAATTCTGTTATTTCTAAAATGGTACCCTAGGTTTGATTCCTATGTTTGGACAATTTGAAAACACCAGTTTGCTAACAAAGTGCAAAAAATGTACAAAAACTTATTAGCAATCAATGTTCAAATTAAGTACCAATTGATTCATCTGGATTTGCAGTTGTTTTACGTGGAGGGTCAAAACAAACAGCTGTAGGGAAAGCATGTGAAATATATGAATTTACAACTTTTGTGAGCGTAAGATAAAGTAATTCACTACTGAGGTTTGTTGGGTCACAAATTGTGGTACGAATCAGACTTTTTGTTTCTAGGTCAGCCAGTCTTGGTTGTGACTTAAATATAAATATTCTGTTTTGCTCCTCATGGAATTTGTCATTTCAGGGTTAATTCATGAATTAGAGCAGAATGGTAAAATTTGAATTCATGCTGTATTAATATCTTGTTACATTAAATTATTTTTGCTTTCATATTTGCAAAGTGCATGCATCACTTTATATGATCATATGATAGAACAGCTGACATTGTTGTATTCCTCATTGGAAAATGCTTGAATATGTGTATACATCGATAAGTAAAGCAATGCAGAAATAAAAGTTAAATTGTTCATACTTGCATGAAAATGTTATTTAAACCCCCCCAAAAAATGACATATCTTCATTTGCAAAGTAAATAGTATGCTACCACATTTCATGGTTTGGCTATATCAATTATTTTGTAATGAGTGTTCAACAACTTAAAATTCTGAATACTTCACATGCTTTAAGTGCCTTATGAAACTCTGAGAATTGTCATACTTTATAAATTAATGCAGATTTTTCTCTTTCAGAATATCTAGATTTGACGTCAGCTAAGATAGTTCCAGCCATTTCTTATAAGGCCATTATTTTTCATTAAGTAATTTAGAATGAAGTACATAGCCCTTTCCAAACCTACCCAGCCTGTCCCTTACCCTTCCCTTTTCCCTCACCACCTCCCCTCTTTGTTTTTGCATCCGTAGCCCACTTTGCATCCTTTGTCAAACCTAGTTATGTGCATTGTGAATCCTAGACATTCACCCCAAGCATACCTTTTTACCTTCCCTTCAGAGATTCCCATATCTGTGGTGTTTTGCTGTGACAGTGGGGAAATTTTCCCAAAAATTGAAGACTGATGATGTAAATCTGGTCAGATTTAACTGTATGTTGTCAATTACTCATTCTGACCTACAAAAAAAAAAAGTTTTAAAAAAGCCAACACATGCATATTTTACAGTCCCTAGCAACCAATGAAGCGTGTATTCTAAAATCCAGTATCCATTTTTCAGAGTACTGCACCTACAGACAATCAAAGATACTTTTGCAAGTGAAAATAACTTTTCATCTGGCTTTGTGTCACATGTTGCATAACTATTGTTTTTAAGAAGAGTAATCACCAGAGAGTGGCTTTTTTGCAGGCATGATTGGTAGGTGGGATATTTTTTGTGAAAGATTTTAGAAATTTCACTATTTTTCATTGTTTTGAAACTGAAAAGGTGTTGGAACCAAAACCCATTGTCATTTTATGAAAGAAGAAATGAATACACACATCCCCTTCAATGTAAATACTAGCTTCTACAAAGACCTTTAAATGAACCTCAACAAGCATTTAAAACTAACAGGATAAATGTGATGTATAGGATGCTTGAGTATTTGACCATAGCTTTATGTAGGAAAAATTGTGTGGAATGTGCATGCAGAATGTCAAGTAGTGGTGTGCATAGTTTACAGAAATCCTGTAGTAGCAAGTTAGTGATTGATATGTTATTGGTATGAGATTAATATTCTATACTGGTATACCAATACCAATCCTCTTAAATTGTTGGAGGGGTTCACTTTGGGTCAGCTTGCCAGGATGTTACATGTAATTGTGTACTTAGCACCTTATCTCGATATCATCACTGGCGGGCCCATAGCCAGTCTTCAAACCTGGTTAAGCAGAATTATAAGTGGTGGGGCACCTGTCATTTATAACATCCGTAACTGGCATAACAGATGTGAAAAAATTTGGGGCTAGGGGTATTTACTTAGAGTCCCCCTCCCCCCCTTGGCTATGGGCCCGACTTCTGATAAGAGGATGGACAAAAAGAAGAGAAAGCATCAATGTAAAGAGAAACTCCCTGCTTTTTCAGATACTGGTCACCCATGCGTTACCTTCTGGTATCGTTGCTGCACAGCATTCGTTCCATTGTCAGTCTGGTGTTTTTGCTGTTTCTGTTCCTCATCATCTTTGCTCTGCTTGGCATGGAATTTTTTGGTGGAGAGTAAGTAAATCCCACCAATGGCTCTCCCTTGGAACAACATCATACTGGCAAAGAGGTTAACTCTAATTCTGGAAAGAGATCCCTACTTTCAAAACATCTGTAGAAGCACAGTTCATTTTTCCACAATATAACACTTTTCACTATCGGAGGGAGTTATTTAAGTGGTTCTAACACCATGTAAAGTATTTTTAGAAGCATATTTTTTTTCATTCACAAATGTACCAATTAATAACCTCAAGAGTCAAACATGTCCCCATTCTGGTATTTGGTTCAAGAAACTAAAAAACAAGTCTAATTGAGAATGTAGACAATGCATGCAGATCCGCATGTCTCTTAGCTTGCAGTCCTTTGTGTGTGCATGCCTTCCCTCAAGCATGAAATTATTCTTGCATGAACTTCCTGTCAGATTGTGAAGCTGCAGAGAGATTACAAATTGCTGGAATGGTGTAGCACACATTGACACAAGAGTGGGGGAGGGATGGGATTGGCCCCAGCCAGTTGCAAAATAAGTCAAGTATGGCAGGAAGTTGATATTGTCTTGTACTTCAACACAAGTACCATCTGAGCATATTCAATTATTTATGCTTTTTTAATGGTTTAGTGGTCCAAAATGCAGGTCTTTTTTTCTTTGAACTTGAATTGATCTCCCAATTTTAAAAAAAAAAAAGATTTGGCTCTCAGATTACTGGAAGATAAGCTAAATAAGGCTGTTTTGCACTCTACAACCATCAGCTAAGCCAGACCTGTCAAAGAGACCATTCTGAAAAAGAAAATTCTATTTTCGACCTATTCAGGCTATTTTGTTGTATATCCCATGATTTGCACACAGAATCAAAATTCTGCATATAAAAGAAAGCAGTCATAACAGATTTTCTATCATGGGGAGACTGTGGTCATTTTAAGGCTGTGCTGTCTTCACTCTGACAATTTTTTTATCCATCATGCTGCATCTTGCCTCTCCTACCTTGTCCCTGTTCCTTCATTCCTAATTTACTCATTGCAATGGCCATCTCTTTCTCATTTCAGGTACAGGATTCCTGAAAAAACAACATGTGGAATGATCAACACTTTTTTTAAGTGCTAACATCAATGCTTAACCTTTTTCATATTGCATGACATCACATGAGACATTTTTATTTATATTTGTTTATTTTTCCTTTTGTTTTTCTCTATATCTTCCATTCTCGTTTATTTTCATGCCGATCAATCGACATCAGATACTGGTCCTCTTTACGGAATCTGGTCATCTCACTTCTGAGTAGTATGCGCTCCATCGTCAGCCTCTTGTTTCTTCTTTTCCTGTTCATTCTCATATTTGCCCTTCTTGGAATGCAGCTGTTTGGCGGAAGGTAACACAGCTGACTCTTTTAATAACTCATTTTACAACGTGAAAGAGAAATATCAAAGTGAGATATGTCATAACAATTTGAATCATAATAACTATTAACATCCATAAGAAATGTCTAACATGAGAAGTGTTCACTTTGAAAAATACAGCTTAGCGCCACTAGTTGCACAAAATTGGTAATCTTTGAGGCTCATTGGTTGGAAATTTTAGTATGCTGAGGGAAATGTTAGTATGTTGAGGGAAATTTTGGCAAGTGGAGGAAAATAAAACGTTTTTGTAAATTATAACATGTAAAAGATTTTGGGAAGTTTGTCATGCTTCCAGGGAAATAAACATCTTTCCAGCCCTATTCAGTGCAATGAATTAAAAATGTGCAAGTAATTCCCTTTTATCTTTATAAATAAGGGGTTTAGATTGTGGTAGTTAATTGTCACATGTATTTTTCATAAGCCAGTTATAATTCTGTACCAGTTATTGGTCTATTTTAGTTTCATCTCAAAACAGGAAAAGTTAGTTTCAACCAAAGTATCAGACTTTTTTAATGGTGTGGTGTTCTTGCCATAAACATTACATTTCTCACCAACAATGACTTGTGTTCATTGCTTTTTGAGCAAACTTTTCAAAAGGGAAAAAAAATAAGAAGATGCAAAAAATGTCAGTGCACAAATTTATGTCATTTTCTGCATTTACTCAATTCAATTCCTTGTGAAATATGCATAAAATGCCATGTGAAAAATGCAGCAATTATATGGCTTCCCTGTTCTGGAACTGACAAAAGCTTTGATATTTTTTATGAAAATATGGTATTTTAGGTTTGTTTTGTTTAAGTTTGATGGTGACATATATAATTTTGAATGTGAACGTTTGCATTCTAAAGCTTCAAAAGTTTAAAAGATGGCAATGTTCTTGCTGCAAATTTTATGTTTCTATCTTTGATATTTTGGAAGAATTTTCAGCTTGTTAGTGTCATGAATGCTTTGGACAGGTTAAAATCGTGTCAAAATAGGTACAGAAAGTTAATTTAAGAATTAAAGTAAGTTTTATTGAACATCAAAGTAAATTTAAGCTGAGAAGACTATTTTAATAAGTGAAATGTATTAAAAGCTGGTTACCTGTTCTTTTTTTTACCTTAATTGAATTAAGGATTTCTGTTTTGAGGAAAGCATCTGTCATTAACATTATCAGGAATTTTTGAACCAGTCACCTCTGGATGCATGCATTGTGTTCGAGTGTTCACTGCATCGTTTCTTTTCTCTGCAGTTTTTGCACAAATTGTGAATATGTGATCTAAATGCACCACATCAAAATTTGCCTTCCAAAGGAATTTTGGCCCAATATATGAACCATCCTTAAAATGTGCTTATTAATAAGGCCAAAAATTTTAGAACTGTCATCAGGTGTCAAAAATTTTACTACAATTTGCAGCCTTTTACTACCACATAACTTCACGTACTAATTTGATACTGTGACACTCAGATTCTACACATGTTCATGTACTAATGTTGATATTCGCAACACATTGATACAACACATGTTTAACCTACTGATACTTTTCATATTGCAACACTTTGATTTTACACATGTTCATGTACTAATTTTGGCACTACAACACATTGATACTACACATGTTCACATATTAATTTTGGTGTTGCAGCACTTTTATACTACACAAGATCAGACACTAACATTGATATTACAAGCATTCATACAATTTTCTATAACATTACAAGCTCCCTTTCAAACATATTTTCTCTGAGCCATATTGATTTTGTATTGATAAGGTAATTGTTGTCTATTTTAATGTATCAGGTGCCACATCAGAAATAGCCATGCTGCAGTGCCCTCAGCCAAGCTGCAGCAGCTGCAGCCATATTTTGTTACTGAAGAAATTACAACAGCATGATTATGTAATTCCTTGTGTTGTAATATGTGTTGCAACAAAGTGTGGCTGCAGGCCCTGCAGCTCTGCTGAGGTAGCTGCAGCCCGTAGCTTAATACATTATTGGCCCAAAGCTTACAGTATTGGAATTGACCACTTTGTGCAGTTGTAAGTGATAGTTTCTCCATTTCTATCTACATTTTAGTAATAGCTATATTGATTTGTTGTTAGATCCATATTATTCTTCCAGTTCAGGCCTAATTATCAAATATATATTTTTTTATTTGTTTATATAAATTTAAACTATGGAAGCCTGAAATATACAATTTGCAAACACCTGAAATGCTTTGAATGTTAGCCATTTTACAGTATTATTTAATATTTTATTCATGTAAAACAAATCAAGTTGTGTGTTTGAAATGGGAAGTGGGTGGGTGAAGGAAGGCCATATAGACTAATCTAGACACATTCATGTTCACATTGTTTTCCATCACAAATATTACCAGTATTTATGAATTCTGCCATTTTCTCCCATTCAGCTTTAACTTCAATGATAGCGAAGCTAAACCAACAAGCAACTTTGATACATTTCCAATTGCATTAATGACAGTTTTTCAGGTGAGCTTGTGTGCCCAAAGTTGTAAATCTTTTGGTCCTAATATAAAGAATTGATCCAAAAATTTGTATTTATGTTTTGATTGCATCAAGCTAGTGCAGAAACTGGAATATCGTGTAAGATCAGCTTGCCAGATTTTTCAGGTGGGTACTCAATCCTCTGTCTATGTGTACTGATGCTGTTCCAGTATAAATGACTATCTCCTGTGCCTACATTTGCACTGGGCCTTCTCAGCCTTTTGGCTAAGATCATGTGTAGTATCTGTTCTTTTCAGCCAGTCAAGAATGGGACCATGCATGGCAGACCCTTGATCTAGAGGTCTGAGGGTCAAGAGGTTGGTCAGTAAAGTTTGTTGTCTTTTCAGGGACATGGCTCCTTTGGGAGTAACATTTGGTTCTGCCCTTTGGCTTTTTGCCAGAGAGTCCAAGGGACTTTGGAAAAAGTACACTTGCACTGGGTCTGTATAAATCGGTTAATATCATATACCCTGCAATGTTGGTATTGTACACACAGATTGTTGTGCTCTATGACAGCAGTGATCTGTCAATACTGATGCACAATAGACTGTAAGTGACTTGTGAGGATGGAAATGTGGATCCAGAAAATGAGATTGTGAAATAAGTTGCAAAATTAATCCACGTTCATTGATCACAATAGTACACTTTACGACATTATACTCAGTGAAAGTAGATGTAGACTGTGGCCCAGAGAGTGCAAAGTCTTCCCAAAATTGTACAGCAAATTTTTACTTCTTGATGGTAAAGTGGCAGCACACTTATAAAGTAATATCCATGCTTGAGTGACTTTGACAGTGTGCAACACAGGGGCCAAATGAAGTGTTATAATTTTATTTAGTTGTGTTCCATCAAGTTAATCATTGCTTGCTATTCCTGGCCAGCCAAAACATGTAAATTGAGTATCAGTTGTCAGAATATTTTGGATGTTCCAACAAGATTAGCCCTACATATATGACAGGTTTGTAACATTCTGTAAGAGCATCTATAGGGCCTAGGTAAAAAAAAAAACGTGGTATACTATTGCTATAATTGTAACATATGCCATATGCTGATATTAGTTATAGCTCTCCTGGCTTGGTCCATGTAGACCTATATGGATGGAGAACCTCTAGTCTGGAGGCCATATACAGCTGGTGGGACCTTGTGTACTGACCTGCAAGGTAATTTAGAAATGTAATTGGAGAAATGTATGATATATAACTAACACCAAGTTGTTAACCCAGCAATTATCTTTTCACCATATAATAACTAGTTGTTAACAACTCCTAATAGCACCATTTGTTTAGTAGAAAGGAGCAGGTAGATTGTCAGTAGATAGTGTGTCTTGACATGTAAAGGGAGGAGTTGTTAAAGTACACCTACCTGAACATACCATGTGCGGAACCTTACTACAACGGAAGGTATATTTAATGTGGTAGCTTTTAAAAGGAGTGTACTCACCTGTTTTTAGTAAGAAACTTGGTAGGCAGTATTTTTGTGGATATTGTGATAGTTCTGGTGTATTCCAGGGTGAGAACCCCTCACTTTCTCATGAGGTTGAAAATTAGAAAAGTTGATATCAAAGACACTTTAAAGCAAAGAAAAAACATTACTTCATGCCTCCATAAAGGGTATTTTTTTATTTTCTTTTAGAGCCCTTCATACACATTTTTACAGCTTTTTGTCCTTTTTTTACTTCACATATCATCAAATTGACCTGCTATTATTCCAAGCGAAGATACTGTCAAGTTATGATATTTTCTGCTCAGCCTACCACATTCAGTGTTACTTAAATAAGTGTTATGCTTCAATTTAATCCCTATATAAACTTTTATAATGACTACAGACTGGGTTTTTGGTTGTTTCTGTTAGACCCAAAAATGCCCACCAAGGGTGACTGGACCCACACTCTATGCAAGATGTGCTTTGCAATTCTATTGGCAATGATGTTGCCATTTGTCCACAGGTAGAATTATGACTATTTAAATGACCCACCTTTGCCCTATATGCATGATGATGACATCATCAAAATTCCTTTTGCAGTATTGAAAGGATGAAAAAGGACAATGTTTGCTTGTATACTTTTGTGTAACAATATACTTATTTAACATAATTTTATCTGTTTATGTGTTAAGATTGTCATTGCATCTGTCCAACTATCTATCGAACAGAATTTAATGAAATGTGGTTTGTTTCTAGATATTAACTGGTGAAGATTGGAATGCAGTCATGTACTATGGAATTGAATCCCAAGGTGGAGTGAACGGCGGTGGGATGGCAGCCTCAGCATATTTTGTCATTCTGGTGCTCTTTGGCAACTGTATCCTTTGACTTAGGCGTCTTATATGCAGTTAGTATTTAGGAAGGTGCACAGTGATTTGAGACTAAATATAACATCTTCTTTGGGATCCCCAGGATGGTATATAAAAAGCTAAGAGTCACTGCCAATGTGATGACATCATCAAATTTCTTTAAATCATTTGGGTGACCTGTAACCTTTATCTAGTTTCATCCATTAACTATCCAAAATAATGATAGTGATGCCCGGATTCTTATCAGTACACGTATCCGTTCTATACAGAATGCTCAACAGGCTACACACAAATCACTCACAATCTAACCATTCTATAGATCCACCTCAAGCCCTTTGGGTCCAAATAACTAGGCAGCCTTGGGTGAACAGTTTAGAACCAGGTTGAAACTCTTACCATGTATTACATTGCCTTGTTCCAATCTCTTATGCTATGCATCAAGCAAGAAGGCAACAGGTTCAATTTTTTTAAAGTCTTTGGTATGACACAAGTGGGAGTCAATCCCAGGTCTTCTGCCTGAAAGGCGGATGCTCTAACCACCTGGCCGAACAGTCAGTAAAAATGCTTGAAAACGTTGTATCTCCAATAGTCTGTTATCTTTTAGTACTGCAAATGCTGATTTCCTGATGATAGGATTTACCTAAAACAGAGTTCAGTCTAATATTCTGTTAAGATTCCTTAACCCAGTTTGACAGACACCCTACTTAATGTCTTCCTTGCCATCGCTGTTGACAACTTGGCCAATGCTCAAGAACTCACAAGGTTAGACAAAGAGGATGAAGAAGAGGCAAGGGAACAGATTGAGAGGGAGGTGGAAGCTCTCACCAACACTCCAAGGACCAGCAGACGAACATCTCCTCAGGCAATGTAAGATGGGTGTTTACTATTCTTATCAAGTTTACCCCCGTACTTCCTGTTTACATACTGCTAATTACTGTTTCATAGGTTCTAGCAAAGTTGTAAGCCCAATGTATGGTAAAGTAGTTATAACAGTTGATGTTTCATCTTATTGTGGGCCACATGTTACACCTGAATGTAGGGAAACCTCAATATTCTGACTCCGTCTTCCAATACCTCTTCTGTTCTCACATCACAGTATTATGTACTTGCAGTCTTGATGATCTGAGTGATGGATCCACATGTTTACTTTCATTTCACAGAGTTATTGAGATAACCCTCTTGTTTTCACCCTATCTCTGACCATGACCCTTTCCCTAACTCCTAACTTTAAATATGAAGATCTGAATTTCAAGTTCCCTCCCATGAGCCATGGTAGCCTAAGGTGATCCCTAGAATTGCCTGGCCACGAATAAGGATCCCAAAATTTAAATGAGTAAACAAACTTTGTCATTCGTGTAATGCATTTGAAGGGTTGACAAGGATTAGAAAGGAGACATTGGTTGCATTGGAAGGGCTGATGAGGCTTAGAAATTGGGAAGTCACAAGTTCAACTTCCAAGTGTGTCAAAACATATAAAATGGCCTTTTATGTTGTAGAGATTCCGAAGTGTAGCTTGAAGCCATTGTTGCATCATCACCCCAAAATATATTTTTAGTGCAGGGGTATCAAAATTCTCTGTTGGTGACTTCCCTTTGATTGACATCAAATTTTGAAAATTCAAAAGATGTAGAGTGGCTCACATTCCACACAATACAGAAAGAGTGCTTGCATTACACATTAAAGCCTTGTATGCTCACCAGGACATGGCCTTGAGCAATATAATAGCTCCATGTCTGCACAAAGAGGAGCTTTATACAGTTACGAGAGGAGCTACAAGTTGCATAGTTGGGAGAGTTGAGGCTGTCTGCTTTAACGAGAATTCCCCTTTTAGCATTAGGTTCAGTATCCAAAACATGGAGTTTCACTTTAGAATGCCTTGCTGGTGAATCCCACATTGGAGGCTGTTTAGCATTTAAAGTCACAAACCTTCAAGTGTAAATGATGGGGTGGGTCTTGGGACAATACTGCGAACATTCTGGAGGTTGTATTAACAGATTTTTAATAATAAATATTTGTCACTGTTTACAGAGAGGATGGTCAAAACCAGGGCATGAATGGAGAACCTCAAGAGCCAGAACCAGGTACTACTTTTTAAAATTCATCTCATGTTTGCCATGGAGATTATTTTCAAACCTGTGTGCAACTGTAGAAGCATCTCCCTTTTTTGGTCACTTTACAATAAATAAGACTGCATCCCAGTCCTAAAACCAGCACTTTTTGGTTTCGATGATAAAAGAAACCTATGAATTCATGATGGCGTGTGTGTGTTTGTATGTGTGTATGGACCCAACATTTCATTCAAGGTGAGGACATTTTCTATTCAACATGAGGTCCTCAGGTGTCAGAACAATAGATTTCAGAGGTCCTCAGGTGTCAAACAATAGACAATCTATTGTTGAGGTTAGGGTTAAGGAAGCAAACACAAAGGAAAGAACAATGAGGTCCTCTCCTTG
>WURT03000002.1:633088-658986 GCA_009936505.3 Holothuria glaberrima | reverse complement strand
TGTGCGTCTTTTGGAAGAAGCATACATTAAAATGTTAGTCTTGATGCAGAAAAAGCCAGGGTTTATTTCTCCTTTAAGAGTCATGACTCCTGGATGGAGTGACTCAACATCCATGGGAAATGTGACTCACAGGGAATTTTTAATACTGTCAATAAAATGCACAATAATCATGCTGGATGTTGCATTTGTGATTTCTAGCATGGTTTTCACAAAGTTACTCTGATTCACAGTGTATAGAGTATGCTTGAGTGGGCAGGTTACCTGACTCTACTGTCTGTACTTAAGAGTCATGACTCCTGGCAGAGAGTCTAATAGTGACTCAGCATTCCTTGGAAATGTGACTCATATGGAATTTTCAATACTGTCAATAAAATGCACAAAAATCATTGGCTTGACTTTGCATGTGTGATCTCTTGCAGGTTGTCATGAAGTTTCGTACAAAAACTTACCCTTTTGGTCCTTTTTCTTTATCACATCCTACGTTTTCTCTCGAGTTTACCTTTTGTTTTGCTGACATTGGCAGTTTGGTATCACAGCTATTAAGAAACCTGTAGTGTAGAAAGTCCCTCTGGTGTCAGTATAAATGCTCATTGGTGAGCTAGTGACACCTTTATTAGCTGCTGAGATAAATGTTCATGCATCAGTTATGATGTCTAAGTTGGAGTCATGACTCCATTCAGAGTCAGGGCTAAAAGAGCTGCAGATACCTGACTCCAAAAATATTGGTGTTGCCTAAGACTAATAAAGAGTGGACTATTGGCTAAGGTGACAGTCTTGTGATCCAAGGATACTGGTGTGATTCCTGCCTACGCTCTTACATAGTGTCTTTGGGCAAGATGTTTTATCCCAATTGCCTCTCTCTGCCCAGGGGTAATAGAGGTTCCTGGAAAAATTTGGCTTTTTCATGATATTTTCATACGTGGAAAACTTTTAAAATGGTAGAAGGGTAACACAAGATGCTGTATGTGCTGTACAGCATGTATATTTCACATTAGATCCCAAGCTGAATTATATGTATACAATACCTTACAATAATACTTTTTGAAGAAAAAAAGTAAAAAAATTCGAAGTAGTTGCAGTTTTTAGGGTTCCCTTGACTTGTGAAAGATCATAGAATCTTATTTTGATTTGCCAGGCATAAAAAGACCATCAGATTTTTGCAAATACGAAGTCATGAAAATGTAGAATTTTGCAAAGAGTGTGCAATGTCTTTGAAATTATCCCACAAAGCTTATATTTGTCACAGATATAAGAAATGATCATAGACTTTTATAACTTGGTCATGAAAGATCATAAAGTTTTCTTTTCAAAGATTCAAAATCCCTAAGCTTTATACAAACATTAGGTTTTAATTCAGATATTTGAATTCTGTCACAGTCTTTATGAAGGTTGATGTCTTGTCTCCAAACTTGACATTTGTTTCCATGGCTGTGGTTACTACAGGCCACGCAATACAAAAGTGTATCCCTTGGTATGAGCCTCAAAATATGAAAATATGTGATATCTGTAGTGTAAATTTTCTGCATATTTTGGTTGATCTAATTTTGATTGTTTAAGATTACCAATTGCTCTTTTTTCTATCAACAGTGATGAGGCTGGTTCAAGTGACTTGGGTACTATCAAATCTCTAAGGGTCTTGAGGGTGTTGCGACCCTTGAAAACTATCAAGAGAGTTCCTAAGCTCAAGGTGAGTGATATCCACAGCTATGTTTTCATATAAAGTCAATGTCTCTTGAATAGACCCTTTTTTCAAAGAGCACTACAAAGGGCTATGGGATAAAGTTTTGGTCTTTGTCAATTTTGTCAGTGACATTTACTGTGATAAAAAATGACACATATCAAAACTCTACCCCATAATTCTTTGTAATTACTGTTTAGAAAAGGGTCTGTGGAAATAGTCATGTTTGTTAATTTCCATTTCCCGGGTCAGTTGACACTGTTAAGTGTGATGTCATGCTGTATGATTTGGGTGTAAAGGAACCTTCACCAGCTCACTGATTCTATGTAAAACAGTCATTTTCATACAAAAATTCTTATTTCTTCATCAAGCAGAAGCTTATGAGTTCTCAGAAACTGGCATCTTGATTTCCAATAATCCTTTTGTATATTCTTGGATGGTTTGCTAAAAAATTGGAGTTGTTTTGGAAGAATATAACATGTTGTAAAAGGCACCAATGCTAATATCATTCAATATGGCACCATTTTCACTTCACCATGATACACCATAGCATGTCAAACTTATAACAGTGTCAATTTATTGAACCCTGGAAATGAGCTCTGAATAAAGTTTTCTGAACACCCGGTGTTTTCAGATTAACTGATACCTCCCAGGTCTTTGTGACCTACTTGGTATAGGACAAAACAAAACACAAAGTCACTCTCATTTATCGTTCTTTGTCTATATTTATTCTTCATTGTTATCAAATGAAAAGAGAATGAATTCACCTGGCTTTGGACAAAAGGAGTTCTTTTTGCTACTTCGTCAACATTCAAAAGAAAAGAAAATGTTTGCACCTGTAGACTTGGATAACACCTGTTTGAAATCTTTTTGTAATGTGTACATTTAAAGGGGCTCATTGAGTTGGTTCACAGAATTCATGATTTTTTTCCACACCTGTTGAGATTTACTCACATCTTGAATAGTAAATGGTCAAACTAAGAGATTCTGCACATCTGACTCACAACTGAAATGGCAATGACAGGGTAATTAATGATTAAAATCATTTATTACAAGTTTGTGACCAGACACTCATAACCATTATGTAGTTATCATGTGCAGTCTCTGTCCACAGAAACTAAAATTTCTCACATTTTTGGTAACTGTAAGAAGTGAAACATGAGTAATAAGGCTAATTAGAAGCATTGTCATGCAGTTATTTCCTTCAAACTTGTCACAAAAATTTTCAATATCATCTCAATGAGCTTCTTTAATGTAAGCAGTGTAACTATGGTGGAGAATAGAGATTGTGTAATGAGGTCAAGTTAAATGGTCAGAGAAGTTAATTCAGCTGTTGCAAAAATATGAATTGGGAGTATGTGAATTGCCATTTGTGCACATTATAATACATAAGAGTGATGACCTTTGAAAGTGTCCACATAGTTGGAATGTTCAAGGTGAATGATTCCAGAAGAATTGTATCATTGGATATGAATATTTCATGAATATTATGAGCTATGTTGATTACTTTTTCATTCTAACAGTACAGGTGATTGAGAGCATTATGTCATTTGGTCAGATTTAATTAAGGGAAGAATTTTGGGGAATTTAAAATGTGGGGCATTCTCAGCAAGTCACCCAGATGTATCCAGAAAGATCCCTCTCAGACAAGACTGATAGTGTACAGTCATCTTTTAGGCTTGTCATAGAAAACAAAGCATACTCATTTCTATTGATTAACTTTTTTAACCATTTTAGTGTTTACAGTGTTTGCATACTTTGTCAGTAAGGTTAGCATATCTCATGTAATTTCCCTGTTGTATTGAATTGCATCCCTGCTAATCCAGAATATGTAGGCCTTGTGATTTCCATGGAAATCATGCTTTCTCTTACTTGTGCTCACAATTAAGTACGCTTGTTCTCATGACATTGTACTCACACTAAAATTAATGGTATCCATACTCACTTCCAAAGAACTACCCTGGTAGTCATACCCATGACATTTTACTCACACTGTAAGTGTGGTGATCATACTCACAACCAGAGAACTACACTTGTAGTCATATTTATGACATTTTACTCATACTGTAAGTATGGTACTCATACTCACTACCAGAGAACCACAGTGTACTCGTGACATTCTACTCTCACATCCAAGTCTATAAACTATTTCTTTTATTGCAGGCCGTGTTTGACTGTGTTGTCAACTCTGTGAAGAATGTCACCAACATAGCCATTGTCTACCTGCTTTTTATGTTTATTTTTGCTGTCATTGGTGTTCAGCTTTATAAAGGGAAGTTCTACTACTGCACAGATGGAGCTAAGCTCTATGAAATCGACTGCAAGTAAGTTGCCACTTACTCTTAAGTATTCACTTGCTGGTGGTCAGCTGTTGATCAGATAAAACTGGGGAAGGGATAAGCATTTACATTAAAACAGAACTAACTACCCCTTGCTACATTTAACATACATCTTCATGTGGAGGAAAAAATGATGTTATTGTAGTTGAATAAATTCAGGGCCAGGATGCCTTGTGCGCTTATTGAGGAATCCTTTACCAAGTTAATTGTGGATGAACGAAATTTTTGGTCTTTTTCAACCAGTCCTCAGAGGGTAGCTGGGCAGGGCTATAAAAACAGTGTCGAAGCCTGCCCTTGGGGTTACCATTGAATATCCCCATCTGATGAAGGAGAGTCTTTCCCCAGTCGATATCCACTCTCCCAAAAACAGGGGAGGGTGGGGACCATTGCTTAGGGCAAGGAGGGGTGGAGTAACCATACTTGCACTGCTGTACCAAAGGGTAAGCTGAAGTATTTTGTGTATATACAAACCCAAACCAAGGGGCATCAATGCGGCATCTTAGGAGATCCATTCATATTCAGTGTTGCTATTATAACCCTGGATTCCTTGGGTTGAGATACCTAGAAAAGGGAAGAAATTTTGAAGTTTTTGTTCCAGGCTTGGGGAATTACAAAGGTTTTCAAAAACTTAAAATCCACAGATTCTTCTGGTACTTGTTCTTCAGGAAATCTGCTCACTTCTTTTCTTCAAGTTTAAATGTCATGCTATAAATTTTTTTCTTTTTTTTCTTATAAATTTTTTGCATATGTATTTATTGAGAGTCCTTGGTAGGGTAAAAGAGTTTTCAAGACACCACTGTGACATGTGGCAGAAGTTTTGTAAGGTCTTGTATGATGTGGACAGTTGCTACACTAACCAATGTTTTCAAGGATTAAGGAAGTGAAGGCAAAACAGCTGTTTTTTCAACATGCTTCTAGTATGATGTATGTGGCTATGATGTATATTGCTTAAAACAATTGAATCAAATGGAATAGACTGATTAGCCTGTTATGATTCTGTCACTGAAAATTACTGTTTGCTACGTATGAGATGCAACTAAATAAGAAGATTCCAACATGTATAAAACTAATTAAAATAGTGACATCAAAGCATTACCCCCAAAAGAAATAACATTGCTTACAGAAAAGACTGCCAGGAGTTTCAGCAGTGTGACCAGACAATACCCTCCCCCGTCAACAAACCCCAGACAATTTCCCAGAGACAGTTCCTACCCAAATGATTTCCCCTACATAATTCTCACTCTGGAAAGTTCTGTATTAGTGTGGAGTTGTGAGTTGCCTGAAGGGTAGTGATTAAGAATTGTCTCTTGTCTCAGGTGGGAATTGTTTGGAAAGGGAGGGGAGCAGTACTGGCTTAAGGAAGTTGTTCAGGGGGCAAATTGTTGGGGTGAGAATCGTCTGAGGGGGAGTTGCCAGGAACCCTTATATAGTATTAATATCCAAGCCATAAGTTGCAGCCCCTGTAATTTCTCAACTTTTCTTCACCTCTCTCACTTTTCCTTTTCTATAGGGGGTCTTACTTTGAATACAATGGAGATGTGATCTCAGAACAGAAGGACAGAGAATGGTTGCTGTATGATTTCAACTATGACAATATATTCTTAGCCATACTGACTCTGTTCACAGTTTCAACAGGAGAAGGTTGGCCAGAGTAAGTCATTGCTCTCTAATATATATTTTTCAAATGTCTCACCTGCCATTTTGTAACGATACTTTTTCTCTCTCAGGTAGTGTGACTGGAAAAAAACCCATTTGAAAGTTTGAGTCACTAAATGGGTTTAAAAATTACTTTCAAAGTTTATGAAGTTAGTTAGATGATGTTTCATGGCCCAGTTTTCAACCAATTGGTTCAAGTCGAGCCGGCCACCCCCTTTTTTCCAGTTGTGGCTCACTGGCTTGTTTTCCCTTACTCCATTGCTTATGCGGAGCATCACTCACAACGGCAGAAGGTTCCATTTTCAAAGTCTTTGGTATGACTCGACCTGGGAATCGAACCAGGGTCTCCTGTGTGAGAGGGGGATGCTCTACCACTAGACCAAACACGCGGTCCTTTTCAAAGTTTATGAAATCAATTGAGAAAGAGTTTGATGAAGCTGCAGTTGTTTACCAGCTGATAAAAATGGAGGAGAGATTTGAAATGTAGTCATAAAGATGAAATTTGTGTGTGGGATGTGACAGAATTTGTTTGATTTCTTGTAGTGGGGGAAGGGGGAAATGCATACATCCATCATATGGGCTTGTTGTTTAATTCATAAATTTAAAACATTAATGGGGCCTTTTTTGAAAATTGACAAACTTTGCCCCAGAATTACCTCCAAGGTAATGGAGGTCTGGAGCAAGCTTCTGTGCTATGTTTGAGGGTGGAATGTTTTTTGTACAATGATAGCTACATCTTGTAAGTTCCTGTATCTGCTGCTGGCAAGTTTCCACTAAAGCAGCAAAAATTGTTTTGTTTTGAGCTAGTTTGAACTGTGCTTACCATGACAACACATTGTGTTATATTTGTACAGCTGTGGTGAATGTGGAGTAATGTGTTTGGCAATGGAAAAGATGCCTTGTTGTCAGTGCTCTACACCTACACTTAATTATTCTCACTGCCCCTTCCCCCCTCCCCCCTCTTCAACCCAGATGCATTGGCTTCACCTGTTATTGTAAAGTATAAAATTTATAAAATGTATTCATTTGAATTTGTTAGAAGTAGGCTGATATTGGCTGTCACTTTTCAGATTTAAAGCAGACTTGTGTCATTAAATGACAAATATGCAAACAACCTTGAAATGTGAGGAAAGTTTAACTTTGGAACTTAAATATCTAAAAGTAGACAAACACAATCCATAGCTCTATTTCTTAGTAATAGTTAGTTAGATGAGGTTTTACGGCCCAGTTTCTAACCAATTGGCTTAAGACAAGCTGGACACAGCCTTTCTTCCAGTTGTAGCTCACAGGCTTGTTTTCCTCATCGCTTATGCTGAGCACCAAGCGCAATGGCAGTAGGTTCCATTTTTAAAGTCTTCGGTATGACCCGGCCAGGATTCCAACCCTAGACCTTCCGGGTGCAAGTCGGATGCTCTAACCACTTGGCCATGCAGTGGGTCTTAATTATAGTTTTTAAGGAACTCTTGGAAAGATCTTAGGATTCCTTGAGAGAAAGTCGCTGAAAATGTAAATAACCCTCCCATGTTTTTTCTTACACAGAGTCCTGAAGCACTCCATTGATTCAACAGAAGAGGGTAAAGGCCCCGAGCCATACAACAGCATTCAGAATGCATTGTACTATGTGGTATACTTCATTATCTTCCCTTTCTTCTTCCTGAACATCTTTGTGGCCTTGATCATCATCACCTTCCAGGAGCAGGGAGACCAGGAGTATGAAGATGGGGACATCGACAAAAATCAGGTATTGTGCTGACATGAGACTTGAGACCCTCTTACCCCTGTTTTGTGAAAACTTGGAAGGGAAAATACAATGGGAAGCTTAAAATTGTATGATTTTTGACCATGATTGTAAGGCCCTCAAAAGCAAGGATAATGCATATGAGTAAGCAGTTTTCTACACGTTATCTCAGAGGACCTCTGTAGACACCCTTGAATGAGTTGAGGTCTTCACTCTTTCCCAAACCAGGGACTCCCCCCCCCCCCCCCCCCCCAGCTGAAATCAAAATGTGATTTTAGAGGTTTTCTCAAATTTTAACCAAGTGATGTACTAGCAGTCTTTAATGCTTGTCATATAGGTGTGTGATCTATTGCTAAACAGTGCAGTGTGTTGCGAGTGTGAATTCAGGATGGTGTGGATAAACCATAGAACTGTTTTACCCTGTAGTGTGTTATCATTTAAGTATGGGCATTGTCCATCTGGTGTTACAAATGACACAATATATTAGGAAATGGCAAAAGAGCCAAGCAACTCCTTTGAAAATTGCTATGTAGAGAAACATTCTCAAACTATATTGCAGATGTATTGTAGGTTGTAAAATTAAAGTCACATATCAGGTTAATTTGTATTGTAGTACAAAATTGTATGCACTGAGCAGAGGCTTACTCATAGGATCAAACAATTCATTTTGGGACTGAAATCTTTTCATGTGGGAGTCAGGAAGTTTGTGTATGTCATCATGAAAGAATATCAGTTGTTGACTGAAGTTTTCAAGTTTTTCAAGCTTTTTGAATTGATAGGGTTAAAATTTTGATTGTTATTCTTAGAGCAACTTCCATGTGTATTCCAGCACAGTACCTTGTGTATGTATGCACAGGTCATCATTTTAGATGTACAGTGAAGGTTGTCAACCCAAAGGCCAGTCACCGGCCTTTCATGGACCAACTAAATGAGTCAGGTTCTGCGTTCATTTCATTTTCAGTGTGTTTCATATGTGGCCAAACTATGCTACGTATGTTAAGTTTCATTAGCATCAGTACACTTAAAGCAACCAGACAAATTTGTGATAGGGGGCCCATGCTGTTCAGCTCAGTAACTGGAACTAATGGCCCATCCAGTCACTGTGCTGTGTAGTTCACTGACTATGTGAACATGTACAAGAAATATACACAGTCAAATAATATGCACATCGTGACACATACATCACTGCTTATTTGTGCTGGGCGTTGGACAGATAATAAGCATGACAATCAGACTAGATATTACATTAGGGAATTCAGTTCAGGCCTTGAAGGGCAGTTGTTTTACGACGCTAAGTGACCACAGATGTGGGAGAAGCCTATGTGGCTTATGAATTACAACTTCACATTGGGTAGCTAACCAACGTAACAATTTAGATCAAATTTGGTCTCTTTTGAATTTGAAAGGCCATTTCAGATGGGAAAACATTAAATTGCTCTAGGATGAAAAACCCACCTTACTTTGATCTGGCCTGGGATGGAACCCCAAACCTCCCGGTTGCCTAGCTTCATAGCTTCAAATGCCACTGCCTTTATCTGCTCTGCCACAGCACCGGTTGTATGTAAGGAATCTCCAAGAGGCACTCCCAGTGAGGGTATTTTGTAAAGTAAATTGAAGTTTTAGTTTTGGAAGGAATGTGAATTGCAGATAAATTAACACCGATTCAAGTTGCTACTGTTTAGTCAGCTACGTCTGCAAATTATTTTAACTTGTTAATTGGACCCAATGGATAGGCCTTTCAAAGTGCCTGACAGCATTTCAACTGGCTTTCGGTCTGTGGACCACTGCTAAGGTTGAACTCTGCTATACAGTAGATTCTGGTAGAACATACTACTGTGAAATTCTGTTTTATCTGACACAAGCTCACTTTTGAAAGTAGTGCTTAAAGAGTTGGTAAGAGGTCTTGGTAAGTCCCTGTAAAATCTTTGATTGCTATGAACCCTTATAAGCAACATAGAGGATAAATATGGGGTCTGTTGGTGACATGTCACTTTCCATGGCAACAACGTGTTGGAGTGAAAACAATGCATTGCGCATATTGTGCATGTAATGTAGTTTAGCAGGGATTGTTTTCACTCCAGCAGTATAGCGCGTAAAGTATTCCTATACGGTCATACTGCAGTGAATGGTTGTTTTCACTCCAAAGTTTCTAGGGTAATGGAAAGACCCAGATGACGGACTGACCCCATAAAATCCTACTCTGTGAGCATGCATGATTTGACTGAACTGCACTTTTATACTATACAGTATGCAGGTATTGTATTGTGCACTACAGTGACCTTTTAGTGCTGCTTATACAGCACTATCAGTATGAGTATCATGAATTTTTAAAAGGTAGCTGTGGGTGCTTAACTGAACAAAAAAAATTGGCAGTAACTTTGTTTTTTCTTTAATTTTGCCCTCAGAAACAATGTATTGAGTTCTGCATCAACGCATCCCCTGTCAACATGTTCGTCCCCAGTGACAAAAATTCTTTCAAATACAAATTTTGGAAATTTGTGGTCTCTTCTCCATTTGAGTATTTCATCATGACCTTAATTGCTGTGAACACCATCATCCTTATGTTAAAGGTAAGTTTTCATCAAATAAAAAAGATTTTCTTTGCAAAATATCAGAACTAACAGGCAGACTTTTAAAGTGAATGCCTCAGTGCTGAAGATTTATATGTTATGATATTTCATGAGGGGGTAGGGGGTACTGATTACCTTGTGCATATAGTTTTTGTCAGGCATTACTACTACAAGGAATTTAGAGAATCACTTGCCAGAAAGTACCACAGAAGATCAGGAGCATTGCTAGAATGAAATTTTTAGGGGGGCCCAGGTATCAAATGGGGTGTAACAACATTGATTGCTGTCCTGGGAAGGGGTTCTAAGGGGAGGAATTCCCCCTTCTCTTTGAGAAAATTTTTAATGATTGGGTGTACTTAGATGCAGTCTGTTGCTATATTTTTCATCGTTTGAACTGAAATTATGTTCAAATAACAAACATCTGGGGGCTCTAGACTTGGGGTGCTCTGGACTTCTCGTGGTGATTCATACTTTATGAGCTGGTTTTTGAAGCTGGAAAGCTGAGCATTCATGTACTTGATAACGTCAAAGGCTGTAAAATTGACTATCATCTCTCATCTGCTTGTAAGGGTCATAGGTCATAAGAAAGGTGTGATGAAAATGACTTATGTCAGGCATTATCTCCAAAGAATCAAATCTTAGATAAATTTAATTTTTTTGTGTAATCATGTTTGTACAGATTTTAATAGCAACAAGTAAAGGAATCCTACTTTAGCCAAAATCTGGGTTTGTCTGGTCAAAATTTGTGGATGCTTAATATTCTTTGGGGCTGACTACAAACCAATTCTGGTTACTTTACATTTTATTGTTTGTGAAAAAGGTGTTTACCACATATTGTGGACGTACTGGAGTGTACCAGTGGCTTTCCTGATGAAGCACACAATGTGAACCTATAGCCTTTATTTTAAGCATAACTCTAAACTTACAATAATACATATGTTAGAGGTTGGAAAATGAATCTCGTTCATTTAGCTTCCATTTTCATAGCTTACTCCCTCCTGGAGATATAAAATGTTGAAATTTATTCACTATTGGGAATAATAGTTGATTGCACAATAATTTGTGATGTCCTTCTTGTACGACTCGTGTTACCCACTTTTGTCTCTTTTTGAAATAAAGCTGTTTGTATGACCTTGAATTATTTACTGTTCCCATGCATAGCATGTTGTACAGAGAGGGCAAGTCACCCCACACTGGTAAGACAGTGATCACATTTTGGCCCAAGGTCCAGTGGCTTTTGAAAAACCAAGAAAAACAAAGACAGTAATTTGAGTAGTACAAGAATGACATTACAAATAATTGTACAATCTACCATGTAAGTTGAGTGAATCAGCTTTAACATTTCACATGCCCTGTGAGGATGGGAGTTGGACCATTTGGATTCATTTTTGAAGCTTTGTAAAATATATTTTGAAATTTTTGACTCAATTAAGGTACACTTTAAGAACACCTTAGAAGCATGTTGAATCTTCTTTGGAAATGTACAGTTAAGAGTTTACATTTGGCTACTAGTTATGTTCAGTGAAAGTGATGGTGGTTGTATCTCCTTGCAATTCACCCCCACCCCACCCCACCCCACCCCACCCCTTGGTAAAGAATGGACCCATAAGAAAGTAAAAAGCAACATTTGTTTTCTTTACAGCACTATAAAGCATCTGAACAGTTTGAAGACATCAACAAGGTTTTTAATATTATATTCACCGTGCTCTTTTTAATAGAAGCTATCTTAAAATTGATTGCATTTGGGCCAAGGGTGAGTACTTTTCACTTTTTTTTGTGTTTTATTGTTTTGTAAACAGCCATGTGCCATAACACATTTCTTCTAGTTCTTTTCTCACTTTAATGTTATGCATTAAGCTTCAATGGACCTGTTCAGGAAGTACTGTAATGAATCAAGAATACTTTCATTCTCAAGTGCATGATGGCATGCTTAAATATATAACATAGACTTCTTAGCAGGGCAAATGTCATCTGAGGTCACCAGAGGTAAAACTGTAAAACCTCATGAATGTGGTATCTTAAGGAGAAAAACTTTGAAGGATCTCATCTGCTTATGTAGACATTCCACATTGAGTGAAAAAATCCATGAGATATTGGTAGAGTTATAAGGTTATTTAATACCATCAGAGCTGAAATCATGGTGTCTAAATAAAGGAAGGTTTGATGAATCTCATACTTGGCAGATAACTGCCAAAGCTTATATTGTGTAAAAGAACCCAATTGTTTTTGTTGTAGGTCAAAATTCATTAGACAAGGTTAGTACAGGGCCTGGAATTCAGTTAACTCATTTTCCAGGGCTTAAAAACCTGGAATTTCGGCCACAGAGCCCGGAAATTTCCAGAGACAGCTGGGAAAACATTAATATATCTTATCAACAAAATGTGAACTCCATTTATCAAACAATCACGAAAAATCTTCAGTATTTTCATTGAATAACGTACCATTCCGATCTTTCTTGGTCACATTGTATAATTCCTATCTAAATGAAAGAGCACTTTCCATGTGTGATGATTTTATGGTGTACGTAGCATAAGAGCGGGGCTGCGCGAAGCTGTTCATATTAGACTGACCAGTTAATCCAATGTCCAATTTCTATAGCTTTAAATATACTTGGGCAAAGTATGCCAAGCTACGATGTCCTTTTGTAGCCAAATGACATTTCCATTCAAAGTTATTAGTCAAAGAGTTAATGAAAATAATCCACACTACTGGGAAACTTATTTAAAAAATAACCCCCTGACATCGCTCAACGAACACAATTAACTGTGTAACCAGTCGGTATATACACATGTCGGTGTGTAGCCTATGTTCTAGAATTAATATATATTAGATGTTAGGATACAGCAAAACTTGAGGGTCCCATAGAGAAAAAAGATCCGTAAGGGAAAATCGTCGCAGTAAAGGATGCATATACAGTAAGGATAATTTAACAAGGGTTTTTTGCACATGTGAAGAAAATATTTTGGAGTTCTGGGCCGATTGGTTTATTTTCAACAAATACGACGATCGATCATATTGCATGCTTTCACACATGAATGAGAGACCTGTGTTGTCTGCAATACAGAGTGTATCCACTAGGCCTATGTAGGGAGCGGTAGCTCCGTTGTCAGATCGTCCCAGTGACTTCTGAACTCTAATCTTCTCTTTTGGAAAGTCAAAAACATTTCTACATTATTTCTTTCATTAAGGGTCATTAATGGATAAAATATGAATATTTTTTAGCAAATAATCAGTACACTGAGCTATTGTGATCGCACAGCGCGATGACGCTACTGTAGGTCTTTACTATGTGTTGCATCCTCACCTATCTCTCAAACAACTCCCTTCAAAGATATATGCTATGAACACATTCATTGGCTGATTTTTTCTTAAACTTTGACATAATGATGGATGAGTAGGGCCTTATATGTTATCAGTAGTGGTCAGAGCTTTTACGCTCATGTAGGGGTCAGTTTAGGTCATTTTATGCATACATAAGAAATTCTCTTTTTTTCTAATGATTGAATGACACTGTGATAAGTGTTTGTCAGAAATCCTTTGGATGTTCTTCATTTGGGATGTTCAGTAGGCCTAATTTTCAGTGGTCAATGCATGGTGGTCATTTTTGGCCATTTTGGTCATTTTCTGTCATTTCATGATTAACCAATATAATACTTTTACTGAAGCTTTTATGGTACAGGTTTTGATAATTATCAGACTTTAATGACACTGTTTGCGGGATTTCCAGGAATATGGAGTCAGCTAGCTAGTGGTCATCTAGGGGTCAGTTTATGAAAACACTAAAATCGGATATTTTCCTGAAGTTTTTCATGACACAGTCTTGAAGGTTGATTATAATTCGGTAGTGCTTCCTTGTAGTGTTTTGGGGTTTGAGGTCTGCAGGGATGGTCAAGTCTAGGGGTCATTTTGGGTCATTTTCATGAAAACACTAAAAAACTTCTTTTCCTTAGATTTTGGAACAGTGAATATTGAATGTTTGACAAAATGATACCTTTGTAGTGATGTATTGGGTGGTGAAGAATTTTGGCCGAACTTGGCCTTGCTACTATACCACTATAGGATGTTTTTTTTCCCAGGGCCTACAATTCTTTAGGAAACAGGATCTTAAGTGTTTGTTGTTATTGTAAATTTGTACTTACTGCAGGTATATACTGTGCACCAGTACAAGTCACTTTTTTAAGTTGAATTAGCTACATCAAAGGGTCTTGGAACAATAGCTATTTAACAACATTCTGTCGATAACAGTTGTACAACAATGATGAATGTACAGTACGGATCATTGTTCTAGCAACTCTCTGGTTCTATAGACCTTGCAAAAATTAGTACTTTTGGTATAAGCCATATCTGATGTACCTTCCTATAAATGAATAAAGCTACTGCAAGTGTTTGACCTGTTTCTAAATCCATGTATGTAATGATAATACCAATTCTATTCAAGTTCCTTTTAATCAAGTTAACATGCAGAAAGGAAAGTACTGTACTATAATGTTTAATAGCATATTTGTGCAGAGATCAAACTGTCAAATACTGAGAGTATTTCAATACCATGTACAGTACTAACAGTAGTTAATACAATTACATACATTAGTTGCTTGTTGTCTGAAAGAGCCTGGAAATCTCATCAAAAGAGACTTGAAAAGCCTGGAAAAGGCATGGAATTTACTCCATCATAATGTGTACGAACCCTGATTAGAGGTCACTTGATGTGAAACTGTTAAAATGATATCTCAGAAGAAAGACTGATAACTCTTACTTAGCTTCATGGTCACAAAGTAGTCATTGTCGATGGATGAGGAACATTCTTCACCTAAGGGTATGCACAGTTAAACTTTACAACAAAAATGTCTTTTCAGAACCTCAGTGCAACAATTTATTTCTTTCTGGCAGGGAACCACTTAGCCTCTGGGCTTTTTGGTTTAATTTAAGAGTTTCGCCCTCTATGAAGATTCCTGTAGTTAGTTAGATGAGGTTTAAACGGCCCAGTTTCCAACCAATTGGTTCAAGTCGTACTGTTTTTGTCACTCATAGTCTCTGAAGATTGTTGATATGTCTGTAACATTCCTTCTTTGTGACTTTCTAGGTTTGAAGATATTAATGTGTCCCTACCAGAGCCACCGAAATTTGCCATACATTCCATTGAAGACAAGGGGCATGTGCAAGTGGGGCAGAGGGACAATTTATTTGAGAAAATTAAGACATATTGGGGAAAAGGGAGGCTGGTGCAAATTCCAGGGGTCAATTCAATCAGGTGAAATGGAAAATTTTTACCCTTGTTTTCCCCTTCCTCCCCATCCCCTCCCTATTAATCTCTGAAATCTTGTGCATGCCAAAGAGGAAGCCCACGGACAAAATTGTTGAGTTGTGTTCAATTTGATGAATTAATTTGCTTTTACATGACTCTTATTTACATATCATATCCTTCTTGAATATCCTGAGAAACTACTTTTTAATTCAAGCTTTGTTTGAAACATCCACAAGTTTGTTGTGAAAGGTTCTCTGATGATTACATCTGTCTAATATTTTGTTCCCTCAGAATTACTTCAAAGATGGTTGGAATGTCTTTGATTTTATCACTGTCGTTGGAAGTATACTTGATGTGATGCTCTCTGAGTTCTCTGTAAGTACATTACTTTTAATCATTCAAACTACAGTTATCTAACTATTCAAGCCAGCACCTGTTTAGTGAATATTTCTGTTTCAATACCACCTTGTTTAGGTATTTTTTCCAGTAAAAGAAATATATGATATAAGCAGAATTTTCTTTGATAAAAAGAGAAGAAAAACTGTGGTATTGCTACAGTGTATTGATGGATGGAGGTATCCCCATTAACATCATTTGCTTTTCTTTTGCTTTAGCCAAAAGTACATTTTTATGGTTGTCCACTTTATGATAGATTGAGTATAATATAACAGTACTACAATAGACAGTTACAGCTGTAGATTTTGACTCTAAAATGATGTGTGTCACCTTCTTTCCACCCTTCAACTCAATGTGTGTGAACATTAGACCTTGATGAGAACTGCACGTGATATGTGAACACAGGGAGCTGCTAGTTGGACAAGAGATGCAATCACAACTTTAATGTATGCTGATTTGATTAGCTTCATCCCTTCATTTTTAAACTAATAGTGATTAAAAGTCTTATCGTCATTCAGCCCGTGTTTTTGTTTTCGATACTTACAAGTTACATCTACTACCCTCAGCATCCTCAATTATACCCTTTACCTCTCCAACCATTGCATTAATTGGTATAATGTTTTAATGCCTAGCAGTTTACAGACAGGTGGGTTAGCACTTTTTGTTGAATGATCAAAAAGACAAACGACTGTTTATCCTCACCTAATTAGAGGCACTACCAAAAGAAGAAACAGTAGTGTCAAATGAACATGAGCTTACATAGTAAAAGGTTAATAATTGTGATCAGATATTGATCAGTTTCCACATTCTGTTGCTAAAAATATATAGCTTATCTATTGATGCTCAAAAGTTACATAGAAACAGTGACATTTTGTTAGGAGCAACAAAAGGCAACAAAACTCACAAATGAATTTGCACTGTAAGTGGCTGTTGATGCTGAAAGGAAATCCAACCTTCCTCTTTAATAGTTCACCACTAGATTTTGCAGATGATATACACCTGCTGTGTAAAGTTCTGTACAATTGTTAAGCTTATGAAATCCTCAGGATAGAAAAAAGAGATTAGTAGCTTTACCACTAATCCTCACTTAAAGGAATTTGGAAAGTTTCCTCTCCTGTCCAAGTATTAGCTCCCTGGTGAAAAGAACAAATTGCAGTCCATTCAGGTAGCTGTGTCTATGACATTTTGTACAGAAATTAAAATTGTCATTAAATGTAGTACTCTTGATGAATTTATGTAAAAATAATGTGATTTATTCACTGCAGTCTGTGTTAACTTGTGTCTAGCTGGCTAGACTTTTAGCTCACAGGAAAGACTTGTCCATTAACTATCTGAATGGAAAGGGTTTTAACTCCTCAGAGATGTTATTACTGATTTGCATGCCATGAAAGAATCATGATGTAATTTATTCACCACATAATTTTGTCGGTTAGTGTCACTAACTATGACTAAATGGCATGTAATTGATGATAACCAATTTTTACAACTTTTGATCACCCTTAGTGGCTGTAAAATGATTTGTGACTTTGATGAAGTCCCTACCAGCTAATTTACCAAAATATCAAGTATCTTTTGTACTTTCAGTTAAAATAGCCAAGCTGCAGCTCCTTCAGCCAAGCTGCAGAAGCTGCAGCCATGTTTTTTTACTGTACACATTACAGTAGCAGTATTTAAGTAATCCTGCTATACTGATGTGTATGACAGCGAAGTAAGACTGAGGCAGATGTAGCTTAGCTGAGGCAGCTGTAGCCTGACATTTTGACATGGTGCCTAACCAGATTAAATAGCAAATTTTCAGCCCAGTTTTTTTTTCCTAGCCCTTGCAAGGTTCAATGAATTATATGCATTTACTTGAAGTTTATTACTTTTTTCTTCCCCCTTCCAATGGTATCTCGGTTGACCTGTTATTGACTCGCCATTCTTCTGGGATAACTCTGTGGTGGATCCAGAGGGGGTGCTGTGGTTCCACATGCACCCCACAAAATTTCATCTAGTCTTGTTTTTAAATTGAAAATTGTGCCATTTATTCATTTGCATTCTATTGCAGACATCTCACTGTTGCTCTCCTTGTCATGGTTTTGATATAGAACTCGTACACCATATTGAGAACTATTTTTGTTTATCTGAGTCCTTCAGATGGATGACACTCACCCAGAATGGGTGAAACTAATGCACCCCCCAAAAAAGTCCTGGATCCATCCCAGTAACTTGTCATAATATCAAGTGTATGGCTCCTAATGTTATTATTGTTATTGAAAAGCTGTTTTGCTAAAAAGGTTTATGATAACACCAGTAGTTCATTGCATCTTATAGCATACAGCAAGGATTCATATAGTAATGACCCATCTTGAAAGGTATTCAGTGATTCAGTCCAATAACAAGGGAAACTTTTACCTCAGAGGGCATCATCTGTGTCTATAAAATACATACCACTGTATTATGTATGACAAATCAGAGATGCTCAAATGCAAATCCAAGGACATACCTTGTCAGTCCCCTTACACTGACAAGATCCTTTTGCATTTCTGTACGTCACCTTTCAGTATAGTTCTGGGGAAACTACCTTGCTAGCAAAGCCAGGGGGTTTGGACTGTACCCTTGCCCAACCTACCTAGAATTTGGGCAAAAAACGTATTTCTGGGGAAGATTTTTTGTGAAACTGGGCCAATTTTCTTACATTATACAGGTTTTTAATAGATCAAAATGGCTCAGCTGCAGCTCCTAGAAAAAATATCATGTATGCTTCTGCCTCTTAGTAGCTTAATAGTGGATTATTAGAAAACTAGGAATTAAAAAACTGGGCTGAAGATTTTTTACTTGTTCCTTTGTTTGAAATATTGTGAAGTTTTCAAAATTTAATTTGATTCAGGAAATGTATTTTATTTTAATGTCATTGGAATTTAAAACCTGATTTTTGTTTTTAGATATTTTCATTTTATTAGTTTATTTTTTTTATATTTTTCATTTTTATCAAGAGCAGAAGGTGCAAGCTGTTATTGTAATTTAATTGATAACAGTTGGTACTGTTTACCCAAGTATGTCATGGACAGACAGACTTGATGCACTGGTCCCTTGCCTCCCAAAATGCAGAATTTTATCATCTGCAAGTTTGAAACAATTGATTTCCAAAGTCTCTTGAAAGGAAAGCATTTTGTTTCTTCCAACTCTGTGATTGAATTACTTACAAAATACCAAAAAAAGAAGTGATATGAAATTGTTTGCAGGATTGCCCTTTGTATTCTCCCACTTTCTTTCCCAAACTCCCCCACAACCAAACCTCCAGGTGCATTGTTGACCTGTTTAATGTGTTTCCTCATGACTCACTGATGTTGTTCCCAGGTTCAGGAATACCATTGCATGATGTCGTAGACCATTCGATTTCATTCCATGATCTAGTCAAAGTTTTTGTATTTGAAAAGAATTTGATTTGAAATACCTTCCTGAGGCTATCACATGCATAATTTGGGAAGGGACAGGGGTGGGGTGGGGGGGGGGGAGGTTGAGGAAGAAAGTCATATCAGTAAGAACCCTAGTATAGGCAAGACAGTTGTGCAGATATGACAGGGGTTTGTCTGCTCATAGATCTATGAAGTGAAGTTTAAGTTTTGAAGGTGGATTACTTTTTGTTCGTTTGAAAGTATAGGCAAAACAAAAATTTTAGAGGAAAGGGGAGGGTGGCATATGTCTGGGAGAATCAGGCTTGCAATGAGAAATCGTTCGTAGGTACACCACATGATGTGTTGATATATTCTGATCTTCAAAAAGGGTTGCTTCATTATATTTAAAGCTGTCTCAGACAAAAACTACAAATTCGGTTTTGTGAATATCTATAAAAATGGGGCTAGCCATATTCAGGTGTGAGTCTGAACCTGGGAATGTACCCTCAATAGGGACACACTCTTCTTTTCCATGTACTTTCATGTAATAGAACCAAGTGTTGACATTTCAATGTATTTAGAAACCAGTGATATTTTAACCTGTTTTCTTGTTTACCCGTTTCGCTTGTAGAACGTAAGTAAACCTTCCTCCATCTCCTTTGTAGACCAGTATGTGTTGTGAACAGTTATCATAACCCAGAACAATGCAAGTGGTCATCACATTTCAAAATTACATCACATTTCAAAATGACATCAAAACAGCAGTTTTCTTGGAAAAAGAGATGCATTGAATGCAAAATTAGGAAGGGGGGTATGGGTGTCATCATAGTATGCAAAAAAAAAAAGGAGTGAAAAATAAGCTTCAGTCACTGTTGACATGTGAATAATTTCTTCTCTAGTTTGGGGATTGAAAATGGAATTAATGTCAAATCCTTATTGCTTCCAAAGAGCAAGGAGAGATAACAATTTTGAATTCAGATGACCAGTTGTAATATATCTGTTGCACCCTTATCTTCTGTAACCCCTTGTAATCTTTATATTGCATGTGTGTGTGCACCAGCATAATCAAATAATACCATGGACTCCCAAAATGGCTTATCCAGTTCAGGAAAAGGTGCTTAATAGTCACTAGAGGTCGATAGATTAGTAGGAAAGTGGAATTTTTTTGATGGAGGGTCAGAATTACATGCACCAGATAGTTTTGAAGGATTTGAAGTAAAACAGGCTTGTCAGGGGAACTGGATGAATCATCACTAATACCATGACTGTTGTGAAGAAAGTCATATTCCACCTTCACCCATACATTGCATTTATCACCATTCTACTAACTTGAAGGGACATATTGCATTTGCTTTACAAAATTTTTCATTCTTTAAAACCAATATTAATAGATTAAGAACGATAGATAATCCAAAATATCGCAGTACAGTTGCTTTCTTTTCAAGAAATAAGGCTCTCACAGGAAGAATAATTCCGTTACTTCTTGCAAAAACATAATTTGTTCACCCAAACTTTCAAAAATTCAAATTATGCAACATCCGTAACTCTTGTTATACATAGTATTTTGAGGAGATAAAGCTATTGCTAGAGTTTATTTGTGAGACTGAATTGTTTAATAATGATTATAGGTATGTGCTTTGTGTGTCATGTTGGTGCATTTTAAACACAATATTTCCCTTCAGCTACATCTCTGAGGTGAGAAATCTTTTCACCGTCATTCCAAACTTTTATATGCACATAGAATGTAGAACAGACACGTTGGTCTTTAGTTCAATCTTTTAAAAGATGTTTATGGTGAGAGTGGCCTCTTTGCACAGTGGGAGTTACAACCCACCATAAAACAACCTTTCTTCAAAAAATTAAAGTTGGTTTACGAAAAACTTCTAACCCTTTGTCACCTCCATCTTACAAATATTCCTTCATTTACACACTAGGTCATGGTAAATTTTCCTTGTTCCTTAAGACTTTAATTAAATCTGACACTGACCTTTTATTTAGAGTAACATTTCGTTTCATTTCATTTGTTTGACCATGATACTTTAAACAAGGCTTCAAGTAAAAGAGTACAACATATAATGTTAAAGTATAGTACACATTTGGAAAACAAAGAGTACATTGTGTAGTGAAGTAGTGGTAGTGGCTCACCAAGACCTTGGGAGGTATGCCTGCAAGTAGAAGCAATCCTCAAAATAGTCTTCAAAAATCAATCCTTCCATTGTTGTCAGAGTCTAATCTGTATGAGGTATATTCCCAACCCTCTCTAATACAAAGTTAAAATGGATTTTGCCATATCAAAAGTGATGTTGCATGATACAGCATTCTTAATCTAACAGTATACTATGGTGATGCATGCCCTACAATGTAGTTGCCCTTATCTGTGTCAGTATTACAAAACTGTGGAGTCATGTTGGGTGGCAAACCATTTCAATATGCTGTGTAAGATAACTTGGGTATTTTTTTATTTTTTAAATAATTTATAAACAAGGCATTGAGGTAGGTGCAAGATTGAATTATTCATTAAGTGTTATGACATGACACTCTTGTATGGATTCTATACTAGTTTGATATTCTTCCCTAACCCCTACACTGTAGTGAGATAGCCTGAAAGTCAAATTATTTGACAGACAGGTTTGTCATGTAGCAAACCAGTTTGTACCCTTATTTCCACATCCTAACCCTACCCCAGTCCCTCTCCCCTCTGCAAGTGGGGGCAAGTTTCCCAAACATGATTGAGATATTCCCCATACAAGTACAAATGAGAAGCTAATAGAGCCAGAAGTATTGTCCTTAGAGATATCACGTGCATCATGTACAGAGAATGTTGGACACTCTCACCTTTACATTGTCTTCCTGGGCACCCTCATTTATTTTCATGGAAGCTACAATGGCCAAATTACATACATGAAGTAACAGTCAATTGATTTGACAAACCAGACTTACTTTCAGACACTTTTTTTTTGTAATTTTTTTTCTGTGTTGAAAGTATCCATCTGAAAAAGATAAAGAATTCAAAAACCAACATTCCCACAGCTATCGCAGCTTTAGCTGAAAACACAATGACTGTGGCTGAAACATGCACTAGCTAGAAGTGTGTAGCTTATTAAATGGTTTTTCTTGTCATCTTCGGTGTTATTTACTGTTATCTATTCTACTTTCTCAATGAAAGAATGATGACCCTCGAGGCGGCAGTAAGGTAGACGTTCATTTGCATGGGCATGCTCAATGACTGTGTATGACTGAGGGGGAAGTCCTCCCCTCTTGTCTGGGTGTATCACCGATAACATTAGATTTCATCCGTCCAACAACCCATTTAGGAAGCATGTTTCCAAACCATACAGAGGGTCATTTGCTTTTGTCTTCATGGTCTGCACTATTTGTGAAAAATTCATAATTTTACGTAGAGTATAAGATAGGAAAAGATGACTCTGGGAAGTTGGATGGCGAAAGTTAATTGAATGGCAAATGATAAAAAGTTCTTGGGTAGTAGGTCAATATTTTGGATTACACTCAACATATTTTCATTGGTATCATATTGCAGATGCCATTGTAAACAAGAAGTGTATAAGTTATAATGGATAAGTGTGAGGTATTTATGGCAAGTGTTACAAATCATTTTCATTGTTTAATATTTAGCAGTAAGGATTATCTATGTGACTACAAACCACAACTTTCGAACTATAAATTAAATTTGTACTGAGACCTGCTCTTCCAAAAAAGTTGGCCCATGAAACAAAGTATATGGCCAGGTCTGTGTGAGAGATGCTACTCATCCATTAGTTGTATAGACTATTGATCCTGTGTGTTTTCCATGTGTTCTGGTAGACACATCATCAAGTGGGCATGCTAGTTCTGCTGCAGTGTGAACATTCCCATTACAGCTGCCGATTAAGACTGTTGGTCATGGTAAAGTAATTGTAGAATATTTTATTAACAGTCAAAGGCTCAATTGTCAGGTTAGCATTTTCGGGGGAGGGGTGGGGAAAGGGATGTACCTTTTTTGCCATTTTACACTAGAAAATACAACACAATAAACTTCTCTTCTGGTTTCATTAAGGATTCCCTGTATCAAATCATTCTGTCCAGTGGATGTATTCCCAATGGGCCCTTATTATTCCCCCTTTTCATATAATCTACAATAGTCATAAATTTTCTCCTTAATCATGTGACTTTAAGATTTTTAACAATTGTACAGTGAGTGTTATTATTATTTTTTTTTTTAGTGGGGGGGGGGTGAAGTTGGGGGGTATGTTATGTCAATCAAGTAAAACTTAATGAACTTAAATAGTAAGTGAAAGCAAATCTTTCAGCTTAGGTTTATATTGTTTTGGCAGTGTTTGTTGCTGATTCTGTGCTATTTAATATTTTAGTTATTTAGCTCACCAATCCAGCTTGCACATAATGTTCACTGTTGCTATCTTTTTGCATGCATGTGATTGTTGTGAAGAGTATTTGCTTTAAAAATTATCACTGCATGCTTATGATTGTACATACATAGAGGCCTATCGTAAAATGAATACTTGCTTATTTTGTTTTTGAAATAATTTAGCTAAGGAAATTTTAAAGAACTAAGTTGAAGTGTATAAAAGTTAGCAGTGGGATAGTAAACAGGTAAAATTCTTCCCCATGCATACAAAGTTTCAGCTGGCTTTTAGACTGGTCAAGTAAGACTTCATGACTACTCTTAGCTTAACAAGAAAATCTGTGAGAAAAAAAAAAAGAAAAAAATTCTAAATAAAAGTTGTGTGTAAAATGGGTTTTATTATGCTGGTCAATGACAGGTAAGTGAAACATTTAGAGGAAATATGCAAAAAAAATTATGCACTTGTAAAATTATTTTTAAAATGTTAAACAGCAAAATTGCAAATAGCAAATGAAAAAAATATTAAAAATGGAAGGATTGCAAGCAATAATAGTTATACCAGCTAGTGTTAGTGTTATATATTTTAAAGTTATCACGAGAAGAGGAAAATCAGCAGAAATTACATCTTGCACTGGGGTTCTTTAACTGACATAAAAAGCATAATCAAAATAGCTTAGGACAAGTCAAATTGCATTGGAACTTACTCCTACCACGAAGGTTTTGTGTTTTGACAGTAAGTGAAAGTAGTTTACACTTCTTCATGTTCCTTACATTTCATTTTTTCAGGAATATTAGTTTTTTTTTTGGTTTTTATTGTTTTTGTTTCTGTTTTGTCAAGTGGAACCATTTTTTTCCTACCACAGGAAGATCTTATTAACTTCACAGTGCTGAGGTTGTTCAGGGCAGCCCGTCTCATCAAGCTGTTGAGGCAAGGATCTTCAATCAGAATTTTGCTCTGGACATTCATTCAGTCCATCAAGGTATGTAGAAACAAGTTTCATTTCCAGCTTGTCATAGTTTCTCTGTCTTTAATCAGCCAGTAACCCTATTTTACACTATTCACCCCCACTCACCCCCTCCCCTATACCGTGGATGAAGGAGAAAATCAGAAAATTGTTACTGCCAAGTGTTGCATTTTCTTAGGCAAATTGAGGATATCTCTTCAGTTGTAGCTTGCAGACCTGTGATTGGATGGCAACATTCATGTATGAGGAAGTTTGGTAGTTGACCCTTCACAAGCTGAATTAATTAGAGGGTACATTATTCTCTCCTTTGTACTTCAATAAAAGCTCTCCTTGTGTGCCCCAAAAAAGGATTTAAAATATTTGCAGCTCTTGTAGAGTTCCACAGTATTCTGGAATTTAAGATCAGAACTCAAATGGAAAGAATCTGCTGATATAGATAGAGCAATCTGACTTTCTATACTGGGACACCCTCATGACAACAAGTGTTGTAGTGACATTAAGTCTATTTCTGCATCCCACTGTCTTTCTCAATTAACTTTGTGAATAACCATGAAAATAGGCTATTTATCACATTTTCTTGGGCTGTCACTATCATTAACAGTCGTGGAAGCAGGCTATATATCACATGCTATCTCCCAGCTGACCTCTCTATGCATTCTTGTGTTGGTTGTAGGCCCTCCTCCCAAGTTTGTTTGTTCTTGCCCATCCTAAAGAGTAAGTTCTTTTGACAAGCCCTCAAGGGGCTTTAGATGACTTTCTTGACACCATGCTTATGTTTCTGTTTATTTGCCAAGTTTCAAATAAACTGCTGCCTGCAAAAGTATGGTGTGGAAGACAAATGAATTGAACAAAGTTACATTTTTCCCTTCTTTCTTTCATACAATAGGCCCTTCCCTGGGTTTGTCTTCTCATCGGTATGCTGTTTTTCATCTATGCAATTATTGGGATGCAGGTGAGTCTCAGTACTGTCAATTATGCCATGTACCACGATGTAATTCAGACTTTTTGCAACCAAAACTGCTTATCAGCATAGAAATGATGAACAACTTAAGAAATTTATCACAGAATTTCAATGTGCAGTTTCTCAGATATAGGGGGGATATGCCCCCCCCAATCACCACCAATGATTGAGAATATTCATTTGGGATGTAATTTCAGTCCTTCCTATCAGATGCAAAGGTTGATTCCTTTTATTTCCTTTTGGCAAGGAATCACTAAGCCATTGGGCTTTCTGGTTATTGATTCCTTGCCAAAGGCAGGTAAGGAATCTATGCGATGGTGATGTCATGTGTGTGTATGTGTGTACGTGATGCCTGCTTGTAAACCCGATATCTCTAGAAGGGTAACTCCGAGGGGTCTCATATTTGGCATGTAGATTGCCCTTATTAAGTAGATGATCCCTATTGTTTTTGGTAGAGGTCAAAGGTCATTGGGGTCACCAGAGGTCAAATGGTAAATACCTTGGAAATTGCTTGTAAACACGATATCTCCAGAAGGATGAATGTGAGGGATCTCATACTTAGCATGTTGATTGGCCATTTTGAGTAGATGATCCCTATTGTTTTTTGCAGAGGTCA
>WURT03000002.1:579176-632988 GCA_009936505.3 Holothuria glaberrima | reverse complement strand
TTTTGTCCCTTTGGAAATTTTTTGACTATTTAAAGTGCCCTAGATGCAAAATGGTGCAATGTTTGACAAACTTTGAACTAATTTCATCGTATTCAATGCCATATTTTGGCAGCGTATCATCAAAAGTGGGGGGGGGGGCAAAACAAGGCTTTCGCCCGGCTTCCCCCCACCATCGAGAGTGGAGGGGCGTTCGCCCCCTCTGCCTCCTCTCTTTTCCTATGCCTGTGTATTGTTATTGAGAGCTAAGACCAATGTTTATATTCTCTCTGTATTCCTGCAGAAGGTTGTGGGATTGTGCACGTTTGTGATGCGGTAGTTCCTCACATCCTTGACATACCAAGGTTTATACTTCCACATCAGATTCCTTCAGTTGATATGAAGCAGTAGTACTCCTGTCAAACACTCTCAGGTGGAGAACACCACCTACTTAACATCTCTTCTCATTACTGTCAGTTACCCCTGTCATGGGTTAACCTTTACAAGGTTGCTCAGGTAGGACCCGGTCAGGGTACTCTCCTCAACCTCTCAGAGACCCATGTGTATCCAATTTGCCCCTGCTTACAAAGAACCCTACATCCTTGAGCATAACACAAAAGAAGTGGTGTTTGCTTACAAATGTGGAGATAAATCAGTTTGACATTATTTTGGTACAAGCTGTCCAAAAGACTTGGGAAAATTATATTTGTTGTTCTCACATTTCAGTATGTGGTCCTTCATATTTTCTTCCACAAGTTCCTAACTTGTTGTACATGTCACGTTTTTCAGTCTTCACCCTAACCTTGAGGAATCATTTAAATTTCAGTTTAAGGAGGAGAAATTGCACCCATTTAAGATGAAACAGAGTGATTTTGACTGTGCTTAAGAGAGTTGCTCCATGCAAATTCAGCATATTGACACCTTTTTGATACTTGAGTACATGGACAGCAGGGGGGACATGTCCCCCCCATTGTTTGAGGAACCACCCATTGACTTTGATTATTCACACAGTAAATTATTTGAAAATGGGGTCTTGCCCCCCCTTCCCCATTATTGAGAAAAAAATTGCCCCTATGCTTGAGTAGAGAAACCTCTGTAATGAGAATTAGGCAAGAGTCGACCCTACTTTTTACAATGACAAAATTTGTGTCTGATTGATTTCTGTTTTAACTTTAGTATGCTCTTAAACTTTGACAAACTAAGATGTCTGTCCATTGCTTTTTAGGAGAGGAGCAATGTGGTACAGAGCAAGTAAACATTTTATTTAAATTTAAAGCATACCACTTAAGAATCATAGAAGTTACGATAAAAGAGATAGTTTCATCATAGAGCAATGTGGTTTAAAAACGAAATTGCATATCACATGACTTTGGCATTAGCAGTGGTTCCATTTAGAATTTTGACTCTCCGGGCCATGAGTTCTATAAGTTTGAAAACCTTCAGTCATTGTCAATGTTTAATATGAAGCACCCAAGAGAGAGAGAAGTTAGGAGTTATTTAGGAGTTATTTTTAAAGTGATCATATTAAAGTGGTCTCCCTGGGAAATTATTGTCAGATTCCATTCTAAAATACTCAGGGTCCCACAAGGTTAGTTATTTACAGCACAAAAAATTTTAAGCGACATTGAGTGTGATGGAGGTTTGCCACAGTAATTTGTAAAATCAGTTTGTAAAATTGATTGCAAGGTTTGGAAGATACTTCCTGTGCATAACCATAAGATGTCCAATGTTGGTCGTAGAAATAATTATGGATAATTTTAAGAGTCCCATGTAGATACTTGCTTTTTGTGAAATAATTGTCAACATTTATGGACATATAAAGGTTATCTTCACTTAAATTTACCAGTTAAAATGCAACCTGTGGTAACTAGTTTGGATTAATTTGTAGGTGTATTTTAGGGAGGGTGGTATTGTGAGGGTTGGCACAACAATAAACTACAAATGTGCAAACAGTCTGTCAGAGGGCTGTAAGTTACCACTTTGTAGAACTTTTGTGCACTTTTTGTCAAGAAGTGAACTTTCTTAGAAGAATAAAATGTATTAAAATAAGAAACACGAAGGCCCATTAACTGGACACCTAAGAGGCATTTTTATCAATGGAGACAGTACTGAAAAACATAGATTTGAGAACACGTATAGAAATCATTGCTTTTAATACTATCAAGCCCTTATAAGTGTTCCGTGTCAGCAAGTTCAACGGGACACACGGAATGACATATAGATTAGTTTAATGGGGCAAAAGCTTTCCTCTTCTACTAAAAAAACTTCCCATTTGCTCCAAGTTCTGTTTTTAATAGGTGAGGATATGGCTTCCTCAATGTCAACTCAAGCAACCTTATAAATGCGACTAGTGTTAAACTGTGCGAAGATAATTTTCCTTAATGGAAGGGCACACCCCATATGGAAGCATTTTGTTGTCGGTATTTATTTTCAGAAAATTTTAGAAAAACCTTGTATGCTTGTTTCCTATCCTGGTTACCAATAACAAAGTGTACAATGTGTAAACATGTTTTCATAACCTACATTTAAATGTTTTATCAAAGAATGTCACTCATTGAAAAACCTGCTTAAGTTTTAGAGTAACTTGACTAGGGGCCCAAATCAATTAATTATCTAGTACAGTAAACGGGCCCTCAAGTGCTCCCTATGGGCCATTTGTAGCAGGGTTGTTCATGGAATGACCCACCCAAGGTTAGAAGACAGGAAAACAAACTATATAGCTGTATGACAACTACTTTCAAGTATGAAATCAAATTAATGTTTATTTTTTATGAGAGATGCTCTTGGTTAAATTGTTCTCTTCAACGAAATGATTCTTTATAATTTTGAAGTTCGGTGGTAGGGGGTGTAGGCTAATGGAAATCAGAGCAATGCCCCTTTCCCAGTGCCTTCACTCCAAGATGAATTATTGAACCATTATCTTACCCACCCACCCACCCACCCACCCACCACCCATCCCCCCAACCCTCACGTCAAAGAAACCTGTGTGTCCATGAATTTTTGTTAATTTTAACACACAATTTGGATCAGTAGCAATGCTGAAGAGGGTTCTTACAGTACAGAAAGAATGAGTGATTTTCATAGGCTACATTGGTACTTTAAACTACACATTACATTACAGCTTTCATGCCCTTAAAAGCTCATTGAAATTCAAGTAATGTCCTCAACATTGGGGTGCAAAGGTTACACTTTGGCATAGTAATGATTCCTGTTAACCTACGGACATGTGTCCTATACTCACAAACACTGGAGATCCAGATGGCAAGTGGGTCTTAGACCACAGGGAATCTTGTCTTCTCACCTGCATTTGATTAAATATTTGTTTTGTACCATAGAATCATAACCAAAATATTTTCTGGTCTGAAGAGTCAAGTTGACAAATTGGAGAGATGATCTGCTGTGATGTAGGTAGTAATAGGCTCGACAACTACTGGGAGGCTTGTTTCAATTTCAGCCCCATTTAGTACATCCATGTGCTTAGCAGCAACCTGCTGAGTTTGCTTTAAGTAAAATTCAAGGGGTAGTCTAAAGTGATTATATCACAGAGGAAAGCAGCTCATTGATATTATGCTGTGTAGGTCACTCTTGTAAACAACTATCATTTGGTTAAACTCCAACCACATATATATGCACCTGTAAAATTTTATGTGAAATCATATATTCATGTAGGAATATGTGAAGACATTTTATGAGTGATGGGAAAGTGGGGAGGAGAGGAGTAGTTTGCCCTGATTATCTTTATGATTACCAAAAAATCATAACATAATGGTGCCCTGAAAATAAAGTGCCAGTACTCTGGAAATGGCATTTATACCACTGGAAGACTTCACTCTCTGCTCTGGGAGTACCGTGATCTGACCCCCACCCCTAATCCTGACCTTATAAGCCTTGTAAAAACTTTGATAAAGCTAAATCTTGCAGTGCCATAGTAGGACAGCTGGATTACCTTTCCTGGTATGGCTGTTCTGGTCATAGAATGACAGCATTAAAGTGAAGTTTGGTCACATGATGCTTCAAACAGCAAACTATTCTGTGCTTCAAATTTGCCATTGTTCATATTTATACATCTAGGATTGGCATAATTTTACCTTCAACTGAAGTCTGTTAACTTGTGCACCCTCTTCTTGAATAAATTATAGAAATACCATAAAACAATTTCTTATGCAAAACATGTTTGTTACTTAGCCCTGTTTTTAACTAATACTGAAACTAATTTTACACAAACAAACTTTATTTCACATCACCCATATATTTTTCTACATCTTGAATGGTAGGTAGCTTTATTACTTCCATACAGACTTCTGATTTCTTAATAAACTGCTATTTTAAATATTTAAAACCCAAGTGCCATGACCCTTCCCGCATTATTTCAATTCTTACTATTCCCTCCCTTGACCAAATATTTTTGGTAAATATTTGAGTTGTATTTCATCAATAGTTTCTGTCAGTGTGGGACATAGGAAGTACATTTACCAAAACAAGATTTTTCTTCCTTTTTGACTTTTCCGCTACAAGACTTAGACACAGACAAAATGCCAAATATCTCCTGTCGGACATAATATAATATGGGATATGAGTGGGTGAATGGGTATGTGTGGGTGTATAACTTCCACTGATCAAATGATTCCCAGATTATTGCTCAATTCATTTTCACCATTCAATCTTACACCTGAGCTTCCTATTTTCCTTCATTTTGCCAAGTTTAAAGTAGCATTAGCTGCTTCCTCAGTTGCCCTTGTGGCAATAGTTTCCTATTCTGTTAATATCATATATTTCATTCTTAAATATTCCATTCCAAATGCTACAGAATTTGCTCTGCCACACATTTTACAATATCACCTGTTTGCTTGAAATTTTTCCGTTGTGCATTGTAACAATCTTTGTTAATGTAGTATGGTGAAATTGTTGCAAATATGACTCTGTATTTGATTGATTTTGTAAACATGCAAACAAAAGCCAGGGCCTGTAGATGGCATACTCTCTCCCCAACCACCTCCCCCTCTCTTTCTCTCCCTAATATTGGTAGGAAACCTAAGACTTGTAGACTTCTCATCAAAGTGGTGACTACCTAACCTTACTTCTGTGATTTCAGATACTGATGAAATGGTAAAAATGCAGAATGTTGAAAGTATTATTTCTATCAAGCAGGGGCAGCACACATAGTTACAGTGGTATAGAACAGGGTTTGTCAAGTGTTTCTGGCCATGATGAGCCACTTTTACTTGAATTTTTGCCTTAAATTTATTGTAGTAGTCATGGCTTCCTTCATCAGCTTTTGTTCTTTATGAAAAGTTAGCACTCCTCAAATCTTCTATGGACCATTATATTGTGTGGTGGCAAGCTGTAAATGGGTCACAGGCCACCACTTGAGAACAAGGGTGTAGAGGTTTTGCACTGGCATCCCTTTGTTAGTCATCATGGTGATTGCTGGACACGTTGGCCACAGAAGATTTTTTAAACAATTATTTTGTCTTACACATTCTTCTAATACACAGTGATTGCCAGGGTTGCAAACGGACACGCACTGATGTCACGTTAGAATCTTACATTGTACACGTCACATGAGAATCTATACATTATAGCTACTCTAGTTTTCTTTCAGATTTTTATGAAGGAAATATTTGATATTTTTAAAACAGTGTACAGATACTTTATGGTGTACTCTGGTTAATACCTTGATCATTGACCTGGATTGTTCATTTTTTACTTTACTTTGGTCTATTTAAACAGAGATTTACCACGAGGGACTACTAATGGTAGACACAGAAATAGGGAACTGGAAAACTCAAAGGTAGGTACACATATTTGTAAATTTGTTGACATGATGTCAGACATAGCATATTACCAGATGGGTTCCAGGAAAAAAAGAGCCCCCATCAGTGTCTTCCTGATCTTTCTATTAAAATTTGTTGTGCAGAACTATATTGTATTGTGGTTTCGGTATTTAACAAATCTTGGCCCCCACTATGAAGTTTTTCTTACAGGCAAAGAGCAGGGTTGTTCTTACAGCTGTTTTTCATTTGTCACAACGTTGCCACCCTGTAAACCAATCACATTTCAATTCTATGGGGTGCTTTTGCCCTTTTAATAAATGGATTGGTTTTGTTTACTGGACATAGTTATCCATTTCTCATTAGCAGTTTTTCATGTTGCATGTTGTTGCTGATTTATGTGTTTGTAATCAATGAACATGAAATTTTAACCTCTGGTATTCATATGTGCTGGATTTTGATTGGCTAAGAGTTTAATTTGTAGGGCAACGTTCCTTGAACAACAGTGTCAAACCAGTACTATGTTGTGTAGTGTAACTTCATCATAAATGTAAATATCAGCAGGGGCATGGATTTAGGACTTTTTATTAGGGGGGAGGACAGGAAGGGGGAGGGAGGGTCGGCAAATAACTGTCACGGTGACAGGCATCTTAAACTTTGGTTCCTCCACAAAATTTCAAATCTAAATCCTCTTAGGCTGATGTCACAAAATTATTGGTTGTAGAGAAAGAACAAGAGGGTTTGATCCCTCCTTAGATGAGGAAGTTATTCCCAGACATGTGCCTATAGGCAGGAAATGTTATCGTGATTGTTTGGTGTCACAGAAATGTATGCATGATTATTGTCTGTATTCTTTTTTGGTGCATCATACTATTTTAAATAGTACTGCAAGCAGTCCTGTGTTATGAACTATGTTGTGCACTACTGTGATTCGTTGTAGAAGTCTGCTTTGCAATGTGTTTCCCAGAAATTCAGATATGTAGGTAGAAGTTCACTGTTTCAACTTAACTCTCACATTGAGATGATCAACAGATGTGAGATTGGGAACATATCCATGGGCATGGATCACTTTTTTGGAAGGGGGGGGGGACATCATCTAAAAGTCCCCCCCACTTTTTCAAAAATGATGAAAACTAAAACTGTGATTACGAATTGACACTACATATTAAAAGCTAAATTTTGCCCAAATATGGCACCATTTGCCATTTAGACACCTTCCAATTTCATTTTTCTTCAAAGGGGAGGGGTGTACCCCTCCCCTTAGACCCTCCCCCCAGGACAGCAATTCATATATGGTGAAAAGTCTAACAATTTACTATTCACTCACTTCACCAAGTGTAGTTCTGATTTAACCCAAGTACTGAGTAAAAAATTCACTTAAGCAAGCAAAATAAAAAAAAAACTTCCTAAAAAAGTAGAAATTCTCGGCGAAATATTCAATTCAAATTTAGCACCAAATGTAGCACCATTTTGCATCTATCCCACCTTACCTGAGCAAAATTTTTCAAAGAGGAGGGGGACACCCCTCCCCTTAGACCCCTCCCCCAGGACATCGATTCGCAAATAGTGAAAAGTGCCCCCCACTTTTGGAGATGGATCCACGCCCTTGAACATATCCCCCACTTTTGAAAGTGAGGAGTAGCTGTCCCCACCCCGCAATTTTCCCAGAACCCTATTCAATATAATAGGCACATGTTTGACCCTCAGACTGCAGAAAAGCTGATTCAATGAAAACCTCAAACATGTTGGAAACTAGTGTTGTACCGATCTTGCAAGTAGCCTATATTACTAATACGCGATATTTCAGTCCTCAAGATCGACTGATACTGATCTGATACCCATACTTGGGGGGAAAAGCGTTTTCCATACTTACAACAGGGCACTACATCTAAGTGTTGTTTTATCTTGATGAAGATAAATATTGGAACTTGCATTAAAGCAATATTTCAATAGTGTACCATTTTTATGACACATAGGAAGATAAATATCGGTTAGGTGATATCAGCAACTAAAACAACTTTTACTGATACTGAAAGAAAATGGGGAATATCGGCCAGTACCGATGTTGAATATTGATTATCAGTCAAACACTAGTGAAAACAGCCATTAAAGGAATGAAAATCATGGAAATATGCTTCAAATTAAACCACAGATCATCCAGCTTCCAAATTTTTCCAGGACCCTCAAGTAAACCCCAGATCCCTTGCATCTGGGGTTTTGTTCTTCATACTTGATACAGTTGCAGTTAAGGTCATGCCCCCCCCTCCCACTTTTGAGAAGCTATTGACACTCTTGGAGGTAAGGAGAGGATGGTACCAAGAGGGGCCAAACCCATGGGCAATAGGTGGGAGAACTTGGCCTGGAAAAGAGCTAGGGTAATAGCATCCCCATTGTCTTCCTTTCAACTATAGTTGGTAAGCTTGCATTTTTTCCTGTTATTTTTTTCCTTTGTTATTTCGTGCAATACACATTCTAAAGCAGTAAAAACAATGCTTTGAATAAACTCCACATATTAAATGTACTAGTAAGAAACAGCTATAAGTTACTTGACATCTCCAAATACTTTGAAACTTTTCTCTTTTTCTTCTTGTAAACCTATTTATTTTTACCCACATACACCCATGCAGCACAGGGTAAATCAGTTATGGAAAACTGATCAAAAAATAAGATAGGAGCTTGTACAAATATAGCAACTATTTTGCTGTGATTGAATTCAGGACAGATGGTGGTATGTGTTTGTATAGTATTTGAGAAGGTTTATGTTAAATGCAAAAGTCATTTTTGTGGTTTTTGTGCCAGACAGTTATACCACTCATGCTAATATCTATTTTTGTTCAAAAACACACAGCACAGCATTTTCTTGGCTGAGAATAAAAGACTGAATGCATAAAAGTAATGGATATTTTATATCATTGGGATGAATATTATGAGCTTATAAAAACACTCTGAGGGTATCTGTCAAATAGAAGCCAAGTTAAACAAGTTTAAATTTTGTCACCTGAGATCTCCAAATAAACATTGACATGTTTTAAATGGTCTGGCTGAATGCCAGAGGAGAGACTACCATTTAAACCTGATGGCATTTAAATTCTTTTGCAAACTCAAATTTCTCCATACATTATTAGTGTTTATAATGGTGATCAAATTTGTCATTCCTAAAATATTTGTCAAAACAATAGTTTGATAACTTTGCAAGGTCACTATAACAAAAGGACAGGCCAGTTGACAGCTAGTCAATTTTTGAGAGGCGAAGGATGCATCTGAAGGGACAGATTCCTTTTTCTAGAAAGGAGAAGGAAGGGGAGGGGGGGGGGGGCATTTGCATGAAACCACCATATATTTGACATAACAGTGAGGGCAGTATGCTACATTAAATTTTGGCCCATGATTCCTCCCAACCACCTCTTAGGTGTTAATGTTTGGACATTCATTTACACTTTTGAGTGATGATTACAACATAATTCTGGGATAAATAATTTTATTCATAGAAGGGTTGGGAGGGGATAGGGGTAGGGAGATCCTTCTTCTTTAGATGTAGCCCTAATTTATTTGATATGTACATATCTTTTTGTTTTATAATCATTTTCATAAGGCCTACATATCATTGATATCAAGATGGTACTAATATTCACATAGAATGTACCATTTTATTCAACCTGAATCCTTCTTTAAGTTTGTCTGGCAATCATCATGTCCTGTCTTTAGTATTTAAATGATCATCATCATCATCATCATCATCATCATCATCATCATCATCATCATCATCATCATCATCATCATCATCATCATCATAACCTCCACACTTTTATCCTAGTTTGAAGAGTCAATATTTATGTCAAACAAAGGGAAGTTCCTGTGGTCATAATATCCCCTTGAGGGTGTGTAATCTAAAAGAAATCAAATGAATTCTAAATACCCTTCCTGGTGGTCTCCTTGAGCACCAGTAAAGATAGTCCTTCTTCAATTTCCCTTTTTTCCCCCTGAAGTTCAATTAAAGTGCCTCTTGCAATTCATTTCAGTCTTTAACCTAGCTTCCTTGTACTTGTCATGAGCTGATAATATTTTGCTTCGATTTCAAATGCACTCTGCCATTTTTTGCTGAAAATTTAAAAAACTGGACCACCCTCAGTTTATGGTGTGATGAGGCAAAGAACAGATATACTGCTAATTGTTCGTAGAGTTTGAAAAAATAACCCAGGGTACTTCCTTCTACATGTACTACCCTGCTGGTAATGTATACACATCATCACCAAGTTTAGGTGATAGGCAGATCTCACTTCAAGAAAGGGTAAAGAAAATGAAAAAGAAAAAATCAGAAAATATCTGTTGTATAAACTTCACAGCAGCCAGTATTCTGCTCTTTTATCTTTTCAACTGTCAAAGAGGTGGCTACGGGGTAATATGAGTGGCAAACAAGATGATGACTTCCAGTTTAGAGGTCCCCTCTAGTTGCTGCATCCCATTCTTGTCCTAACTGAATTTACCACCATTGGCATTGTGTGGTTAACCAATAAGTTAAAGGGTGGGGAGGGGGAGATAGGTGGAGGTTAAAGTAGGCACCCACTTGTGATTAGAAAATCTGAGGAACTATACAGGGCAGGTTTTATCCATGTCTAACTATTTTCTTGAAATGAAATACTCTGGCAATTTTAAAATGTTTAAACAGTCCCAAAATATTTATGCAAGAGACTGCAGTTTAAGTTTCAAATTGTCAAAGTTTGATCATTCTCTTCTACTTCACTCCAAAAGTATTCTCATAGCATCAAAATTTTTACATGTCATCTATTTGCCATTCTTAAGTAAATAACCCTGGAGGTATTTTCTTTATGCATAGTTGAAAGTTTGGTGCTAACTTTTAAAATCCAATAAAAAGTGACACATCTTTTTGCACCCCCTGGTAGGCATTTACGAAAACACCCCATTAGTGTGTCAAGGGTTATGTTAAGGCTACAACTATCAGTAATTTTATGAACAGCTTCCTTGGAGTGGAAGGACCACTTCTCATAGCTGTTAGATTATGAAAGTATTTCAAAAACTAAAATTCAAAGTGGATGACAGACTGTTCAACCCACTGTTTTATTGTAATGCCCCCTATTTAATGGGAAGGTTCCATGATGGTACAATGGGGAAGGGGTATAGCAGAGGCAGAATCAGGTTGTGTGTGTGTGTGTTGCAAGTCAGGACCTGAGAGACGAATATTGCTACATACTAAAATGTTGACACATAGAACTTTGTGAATAAAGTCCGTGCAGCAAAAATTTTTGAAGGGCATGAGTGGCTATTCCCCTTCCCCACCATTGCACAGTGCAAAAGCCAAATGTACCCAAAATTTTGCTTTTTTGATTTACATAGAAGTACAGGGTAAAACACTACTGATATATGGGTGTTGTTCATTACTGCATCATTTGTGCTCCACACATAAAGCTTAAAATAAAACATCAAAATTTTTTTAATCTTGGCAAGTTTGTGAAGCTGAAGGACCTGGGCCCTGCTGTTTCATAAAGAGATTGATCTTAAGTTTGATCTGCAATGCAATGATCCTCCTATTAAATCAAACTGAAGAGGTCGATCTTCATGAAACAGGGCACTGCAGTGGACTCCCAAATTGTTGATGGTCAAAGTGACACTGATATAGTAGCTCATCTAATTTTCCCTCATTTGCCCAGTGTGAAGAAACAGTTGTGGCAAACAGAAAACAACAATACATAACACTAACCACATTTGGCAATATACAGAGATAACACATCCATTTTATTCCTTAAATTTGCTCAAATATTTTCTGTGCTTCCCTCCGGGCCCGTAGCCAGCTTCACATTTTTAGGGGGGCAAGTGTTGTGATTGGGGGGCCCTGAAATCCCCCCCATGGCTACGGGCCCGCTTCCCTCGATTCATATATCCCTCCCAAAACATGACACTGCAGTTACATTTTGATAGGCAAATTTATTTCTGCATTGATATGAAGAAAGTAAATTAGTTCTCAAGTTTTAAACTATAATTTAAAGGCAAATGCAGTCACCCCAATTTTTTCTTTAAAATTATCCCCCCCCCCTCCTACCCCATGCCTGTTCATCATTGAATTATCCTTTTTACAAAATATAGCTGTATTTTGTTTATGGAATATTGTGGTTGAAAAAGTTGGATTTGCTCTTTTGATAAGAAAAAAGATATTATTGGTCTTCTGTGAACACGTCATTCTCTACTGCATTGCTGCCATGGCAATATGATGCAAAACATCATGAGAGATCAATGGAAGTTCATAGTTTAAACTCTTTCTCATCTCCCCCCCCCCCCCGCCATATTGTATTATGGTGGTTCCTTTGATCCTTCTACCAGAGCCATCAAATAGTAGCTTCAAGCAATATATGGTGCATGCTAGACAAATTTCACAGAAACTGCCAATGTTTGCCATGATCAATCAACACTGATTATAAAACCATGATTATTGTCCTAAAACTGACCTCTGTGTATTTCATTTTAGCTTTGAATGCGTTAGTGATGAAAAGTTCACTTAAGTTGAGAAAAATGAGGTGGTGCCTTGCAGGTTTTCCCTCACTTATAAAATCCACACCATCTTTAAAGTAACACTCAGTGTCACTTTTACAATTAGTGCCCAGAATGCTCTGACTTGAATTTGGCAACCTTGTCATGAAAATCAGTATCTCTAAATATTAATTACAGTTGAAGCAGATGCCCCCAACTTATTGCTAGCTTTTGCTAATTTCTCTTATGAGTATCCTACATAATATTCAAGTCAAAACATAATCATTACATACTAAAGGTAAACCAAGGAGTCATTTTGCATGAATAAAGCAACTCCAGTACAAAAATGTTGGCACATGATATTTAAAAAGAGCCTTCCAGATATACGGGTACTATGGTACATAGGCATAGGAATCTGTTCACAGCTGGAGCGGGGGGGGGGGGGACGGGGGGTTGTTGTTTTGGATTTGGTTCTGAGGCTAGGGTCTAAGGGGAGGAATATTTGAGGGTCCTTAGATGCTATATGGTGTGACATATTGTGCCAGTTTTAATGAAATCACTCAAAAATTTGACACTTTTTACTTAGGATGCAAGTAAGGGATTTTCGTCTTTGAACAGTGGGAGGAGGGATTTATCCCACCCCCCAAAAAAAATCATACAGCCCCCCTTACTTCCTATACCAAAATGGATGTAGTATTTCAGTTTGTGGTGACCACATTTCCTCTATCAACAAACCTCATTTCTGTAGGAGTGTAATAGTATCGCCTGAAACCTTTCTGATGTTTCATAAAAGTACATTTTGTGAGGTTTTTTATTGGAAAATGATGCATTTTCAAGGTAAGTCACCCAGGAGTAATATCTCCAATGAATAGATTCTAATTTAGTTACTGATTGTGCATGACTGCATGGAAACCATAAAACTATACATAACTTTATTTTGGGAAAATGTTAATTGGGGTTGGATTGGGGAAGGGGGGAGTTAGGATGACATAAGCCCCTCAACTTTAACTTAGATGTAAATAGCAGTGTGCATTTCATTAAAAAAAAATAAAAAGGTTAATAAAAAAATATAGACACAGAAGTGTCAACATTCTTTTTTTTTTTAAAAACAGAAGGTCTTTATGAATGTATTTCAGTTTTGTAGGGTTCCATCCAGGGAGTATATTCTTTCATCAAATGTCATACTCTTCTTCCAAAACCCATTGAGAAATTGCATTTTTTAATCTTGGATTTCGATTATATTTACTGTACTTAAACTTTTCTTTCAACATCTCAAATATTCTTCTCCCAAAGCTCATTACTGTCATGAAAGATTATTTACTACTCCATTCAACCTAGACTGCACCCTTTCTTTGTTTTAAACAACCCTGTGGTATAAATATTTAGGCTCCATGTCTGTGAACCAGAAAAGTAGCACAGCCCTACATTGACTCTAAAATACCTCTTCACAGTATTTTTAGAAGTTTTATTTTTGTCCCTAGGCTATATAAACAAACGTGGTAAAAATGTCCATGCTGAGACGGTTCTAACTTAGAACAGTAGAATATGAGGTGATGTTTTAATAAAAAAAAAATTGCAAGCTAAGACCATGTCATTCTTGCTAAAACACCTCCATTTCCCTCTTTTCATTTGTTTATTTGTTCATCTCAGAAACATAACCTTTCTTCCTTTTTAGTACCACCCTATATCTCCAAAATGTTCTATTGGGCAAGACCTGTCTGTCACTGCAGTGACTCTCTCAATATCTTGGGATACTAAAATTGCTTCTCAACAGGACTATGTTTAGATTATTCAAACAATCTTGATTCCTGATGTGAATATAATTCTTAAAATAATCAAAGTGATCCTTGGGTTTTGCTTGCCTTCTTTCATTTTTGTCATATTCCAGTATTTTTATTATTATTTTCTTTTTGTCTGTCTTTAGTAATCTACACACCAAACAGATAGCTTGCACCACAGAGTATATTATACAAGCCTTTGATGGCATAGTTTGATCTGCTTTGCAGAAATAGTTTTGCTTAAATTGGCTGATGATAAATAAAGATATGGTACTGTTTGATGCCATGGTTTGGAGTATGCATTTTCTTGCTGATCTTAGATCAACCCTTCAGATATATTTGTAGTGATCAGAAATGGGGAGTTCAACTTCCCAGGGGGGCTTTTAGTATGAACGGAGAATTTGTAGAGTTGTCTTTAGAGTCGGAAGTTTATTGAACTTGGAACATTTTTTGGCATTCAATTTACTCTGCTGTAATTGCTGCTGGGAGAAATCTTTGTATTTTGTGGGATGTGTTTGGCATTGAAATATTTATCAAGTTGCCACTCCAGAGAATTAAGGCCCTAATCTAAATATATTTCATCATAAGATTTATGGAACAGTAGTCAGTATGTTTTAAGAAAGATCCTGGTAGCTCATTGAGAAGTTGACTGGGTCAGGTGAGGACTATAAACTGTGGAGTGCTCCTTTAACTTAGTTGGTTTTGACAGTAAATCAAACTTGTTTATATGTTATTATTTTTGCATCCGCTGGAAAGGTTGTTTGGCAAAGGGGGGTGGGGGTTTCAAAAACATTTCTTGGGAGTTCCTGATGTTGGTGGTGGTGGTGAAAATAAGTCAGGTGTTACCATCCCCTCATGAGAACTTAACAATCTCATAATGTGACATCAACATTATCTGCAGCTTATATAAACAATGAACATAATATTTGCTTTAGTTCGTGACTGTACCTGCAGATTCATTGAGTCTCAAAACCTTTCAATCCATTTGTCTGCCACCTCTAGCTCATTCCAGGGTGCATTCCATGTAAAGCCTATTCGAAAGTTATGCCGAGGTGTCAGGGTTCATACGCCAACAAAACATAGACCTGTGATTTATACCTCACAATATAACATAACATTGCCTGCTGTAGGATGATCATTCATCATACTTGAAGCAAAAAGTGACACATTCTTTCCTATTTAGCAGGAAATAATCATAGTTTGTGTGAGACTCAATGTGAATTAAGTGGAAACTTGTGGCAGCAGAGAATTTTATAGCTACGGTTTTGACATAGAGCTAGTTTACAGTGCAAAATATAGTCAATAGGTAAGTTAAACGTCAGCTCTAGTGAATTCTCACTCTGTTAAGCCAAGTGATTTCCTTTGTCTATGCCGAAGATCTTTGGTGTATAATGTAGGAAATGCAGATGGGGGGGGGGGGGGTCACTGAATACAGCATGACAGTTAATAGCCAAACATGAGTGAAATGGAATGTTAGGAACATGTATATGTAGACAGTAGTGTATTTTGGGCAATGGCTTGTTCACAATTTGAGAACTCTCAAGATGGCGTATGTGATGTAAGAAAATATGCAGAAAATTGGAACCAAAAGTGTTTGTGTTGGTATATGTAATCAAAGAGGATTTCTATCATTTGAAATATTTTTGTTTAGGATTGGTGTAAACATTTTGGGATCTTTTACAGTTTAAATGTTTCTAATGTATTACTGGCTGGTTTAGGCAACTGAAAGTGTGCAGAAATTTCTTGCATCCAATTATTTTCTTCGTGGGACAATCTGACTCAGGTGTGTATGTACATCCTGTAATCATGCACTTAAGTGTGAGCAGTCTGAACCAATTTCGATGAAATGGGCATGCTGCTTTGAAAATTTTTTGATGCTATTCAGTTTAGATATCTTACTCTGAATGGTATGAAAATATAGAGAATTGAGCATTAAATGTAGAAAAGTTGATAGCCTTTTGATTTTATTGTGATAAGTATACCGAAAGAGAAATCTTTTAACTTGAGAAATGGCAAATTTTAAGAAAGAACCACCTCATTGGGGTGATGAATGGGTGAGCCCAGTGGAGGTTGGTACTGTCTTCACACTTGTGTAATAAGGTTTCACTGAGCACCTAAGGGGTTTTCTCTGTAAGAAATATCACACCCTCATAAATGTCCCACCATCCATAAACTATTGCTTGACAAATGACATCTAGTCATGATATTTTTTCTGTTATAGATTATAAAAATACTATTTGGAATATTTTATGGGTATCTTGTAGATTTTGCTTTTATGGATTTATCCCTCCTTTAGAGACATTTTTGCCATAATAGGTTTTAAATCATTTTGATCAAATCGTTCTGAAGTCAAACTTTTTGAAAAGTTGTTTATGCTGGAGAAGTAGAGGCAATTTTTATATCAAATTCAATGTCATCTTTGCCCTCACTGGGTATGTACTTGTCACTGAACAGTGAACACTGCTTTATCTTTCCAGGAGAAGTTGGGCCCTTAGACTGGCAGGAGTTTAATTGAGGTGCCAAAATTTATGCGTACCCTTGAGATTAAAAGTTGTAACAATGTGTAATGAGATCATTTTCAAAGCGAAGGTAATAGATCTAAGGAAGGGGCCTTTATCTAAATAAATTCCATTGTGACATATTTATGGCTGCATCATTGCAAAGTGTATCACTTTGTGTTAAAGTATGATTGTAAATTGTGCATGGAATAACTGGTACGAATCGTCAGTGGTAAAGGAGGTTCATCTCTGGTCGAGATTTAAAGGGTATAGGCACTCCAAGGATTGTGAAGCAGTGGGCTTCAGTCTCCAATTCACCCACCCCCTCCTCTCATTCAGGCAGAAAGTTGCAATTTTGTGAGCAAATTGTGTGGTATTCTTCCGGCAAATGTGCTTAAACTTTTGTGCAAAAGTACTCGGGGCCCTCCATTGAAAATGAGCAATTACCCAAATGTATCTTAAAGCATTTGTTGGACTTACCAAATTTCTTATTTCCCTTACAAGTATATTTTGTGTTTCACATCACACATATTGCATGTCATGTAAGGTTCGAACAAGTCATGGATACCTTCAGAGTGATGGACTTTTAGTTTGCGTTTTCCAGTCCTTGAAAGTCATGAAAGTGGTAACCTAGTTTAAAATTTGTGGAAAGTCAGAGAATTGATGAAAAAAATTCATGACACATGAAATGTTTCAATTTTGTCCCTAAAAATTGCAAAATACTTTACGTCCAGAAAAGTCATCGAACGCTTGCTATAAAGGTCATGTAAAAGTCATAGAATTTTTAGGTGAAGCAAGTCTGAGAACCCTGTCATAGGTAAACTGAGTAACAATCTTAAGGCTAACATGTAATAAGTAATTTAAAAAAATTGCCATATTTTTAAAAAGAACTTAAAGGGAATATGCAGTCCTTTGTGTTTAAAGTAGTACGCCCCAGTATTTTAATTCATAAATGGCACTGTTTAATCATGTGACTATATTTTTGTTCATAAAATGATCAGTTCAAGCAGAATAACCCTGAGATAAAACAGTTTTGTTTGGATGTCATCAGAGATATCTGTAAGGGGGATAAGATGAAATCTGTAAGATGCTGGTGATATTTTTAAATAAATTTGGATTGACTGCTCATTCCCTTTAACAACTTTGTATACCCAGGTATGTAAATTGTATTTACTACATTTGCAGTTTAATGGAGTTTGATAGAAATAGTATAAAGGGAATTCCAAAGTGGGTACTATTTGCTGGCATTTAACCTGTTGTGTGTGTGTGGTGAATACAAATCATGAAATAGCTGAAACTTCAAAGACCATTTTGTAAGCAATTATTTTTGAATAGTGAACGTAACAAGTAGTGTAATATTTATGTTCATAATATTGCAGTCATCGTACAGCATGTGAGAGAAAGGTTTTGTTTTTTAAATGTATCATTAAATTTAAAACAACAATCATTTTACCATAGTTTGCTGCAGCGAAAATAATCAGAGGGGGGAGGGGGGAAATGAAACTACCACCCTTTATTGACAAAATATTATCTGGCACTAAAATTTCTAACATAGGATTTCAAAGGAATTGCCCTTCTCTTCACTACACTTTTTTACTGGAATTGACAGTCTCTCATACAAACCATTTTGCATACCATTGCAGTGGTAATGTAATGCGTGGTGTGTTGTTCTCCCTAAGCTAATGGGAGACATGTCCAACCTGACCATACATGCCTATATTGTCCGGTCTTGAAAAATTTGATACACAATTTATATAAATAATATTTTGCTCCACCTGGCCAACATTTGAATTGGTTCACCCTGATAATCTTTGGACGGACATTTTCATAGGCTAAGGTAAATCTGTCTTAAGTAGGAGTAGTACGTAAGCAATCATTCTGTGCAATGCAGTACCAAGTATGAAGAGCTTCAAGTTAGATTTTAACAGCTTAGCAGGCTCTTCTCCTTGGCATTAGTTAAGTCCACTTTCCTTGGGATCAAAACTCCAGCGGAATTTCCAAAAAATTTCATAAAAGAGTAGATCATTGCCAAAAGAGTACTGTAGTTCCTTGCCTATGACTTAGTTGCAAGGAATATTTTCCAAAAATATCTTTATTTTAAAGCTCATTAAAATAGTTGACACACACATGAAGAAAATTTTGATCCAAGGGCTGTGACATTTTGATCTTACGGAAAAATGTGTTGGAAATAATGGTGTAAATCATACTGAACTGTGTGTGCAGAGAAAGTTTTCATAGTATGGATACTTTTTCAGCTTGAAAAACGCAGTTTCTGAGTTGAAGGTAATCTAAAGGGCCTATATGGATTAATAAATGACCTGGAATAATAAATGATCTGGAATAATAAATGACCTGCAATTAAAACTTCAATGTGGTGTAATGTTTAGGTTTAAACTGGCACCTGGGAGTCCTGGGAAATAGAGTTTAAGGTAATGATTCCAACAGAAATGGTTATCCACATCCTTTGGTGTTCTCTGTGTCAATGTACTACACTCCATTACTCATGGTACAGTTGGCATGATGGACTGTACTTAATGTTTATTTGTTAATGTGTCATTGATTGCATGTGTTATTTGTCCGATTCGTATTTGATCGCTAACAGACCAATCTGGTCAACCACATGGAGGAGGAATATTACACCGAAGATGAGAGTGACCTTGGTATCCTTGGACCAGCAGCCTTTGAACAGATGGAGGAGGTACCCTTCACAAGTGCTTGAACCATGATAACACCAAACTTCACTAATTTACTGTTTTTATCTCTTTCTACTCCCCTGCATTTGACAGAAAATTAAAAGAAAGAAAAAAAAAAATTAAAAATTAAATGAAGCATTGCACTTTGTCCCCAAATCAGTAACTTACTAGACTAGTACTAGTTTCAGTTCTTTGTTTGGTAGATATAGCTCTGTTAAACATATTTTTTGGTGTGACCATCTGCCAGGCAGATACCCAGATACCTATGATGTACCCCCTTGCAGGATTCATTTCTGGTACTTACATACATTATGAAAAGAAACAGAAACACTGGCAAGAAGAAATACCAATAAGCAAAGGAAGTAGCAATAAATTAATTTAATGTTTCATATTTTTCCACAAAACAAACATATATTTGGAGAATATGCTGTGAATAAGAGGCAAATGCAATTGTGAACAAGTTCATGTTATTAATTTATCTCCATAAGAGAAAAGGGTGAAACGAATATTAAAATCATTCCCACAGAGCTGTCTGATAAAAAGGCCTAACCATCCACATTGGTTTTTACAGTGAAAGAATTTTTTACATTTTGCTTGCATGATTTCATTTTTGGTAGCTGTGTGAAACAGAACATTTCACCTGTAATGGTCATGGAGATTTACTAGGCGCATATACAATCAGAGGATGCCCCAGGCACCTTACAAAAGTTAAGAAAGCAAAGGCTTTGTCCTAATCAATTAAGAATCAAAAAAAAAAATCCTTAACAAGAAATTCAAAGCAGAAAAGGCCCTTAATATTAATAACTGCACAAAGTTAATCCCCAGATACAAATTCATTGAATGAACTTTCAGTTTTGCTTGCATAAAATCTAGGACTTCTTGACAATTTAATAGCTTCCAGTTGAAATAACATTTCAAAATTAAGTTTTATTTTCTTGATTGTATTTTATCACTTAATTGAAATGCTTCCCATTTGAAGTAGTTCCAATGTCAAATGTAGGGATGAGTGCTGCACATATTTTATTGTAGTATTGCTGTGATATGGTTACCACACTAACGACATTTCCATCATTCCTATCTTTTATCTTTTTCCATCTGTGCTTCAAGTTATTTTCCTGGAAATACAAGTAGCCATATCCTTTAATTTGTTTCATAATTCCAGATGCCATTTTCTTTGAATTATAGGTGTGAGTAAAGGTGCACAAGGTACTTACTTCATAGTTGTTAGTCAGTCATACCATGGTTATAATGTGGAAGTACCTCAATTGAGGTTGTGCATCCATGATTACACTCTTGAAACAAACCTTTATGAGATGTTTTATCTTCACAAATTACTGCAAGAGGTGAAATTTTGAAATCAATCCTATAAGCCACAAATATGTATTTCTCCTATTCCTTCATACTTGAACCACATTCTCTGTGGTCAAAGACTAAGCAGCAATCCTTATCCACATTTTGCCAAGGTTTGCTTCCCACTGAGCCTGGAATTGCCATTGTCATAGGGATGAGAGTTGATAAATGTATGAATAACTGGAATCCTCTACCAAATAGGGTAAAAACAGAGGTCAGAAAATGTCCTTTTGGTTTAATGGTTGGCACTACTGCTAGGAGAAAGCTTCTAAACTGCAAAAGTACCTTAACAGAACATCCTGAAATTGCATTTGACGTTTTCTTTGTCAGGTACTCAATACTTGTTATTTCTAGATTTTTTGCAGATCAAAATAACTTTCACTCAAATAATGTCTAATTTAGAGGTCCACAGGCTTGGGAGATTCCAGGAACTTGGAGAATTAAGAAATTGCAGCTTTCAGAATCACTCGGTAGAATAAAAAATCAGTTTTTAGTGTTATGTCTGTATGTAATATTATGACTGTCACAACTATAAAACATAGAAATTATAAGCTATTAATATAGTGTCCATGGACAAACAGGGCATTTTTCTCGAGAGGGGTTGAGCAAAATCTGCCTGAGAGAAATGTTACCTGAGAAAATTGCCAGATTCTTTCTTACATATTTGCTCAAGAATAGGAAATAGGTTTTTTTGGAACTTGGGGGGGGGAGGAAGATGTACCCTCTCAGTCCTCTGGCTCATACACCTATGATAATGTTGATGACATAGGTAATGTTGCACTGATATCACTGATAATCAATATTACTAATACCCTACGTTTCAATCTTCTATAATTGGCCAATACTGATCTGATACTATAAGTGTGTACTTGACACAAAATCTAGGATATTGTGCTCTCAGTGTCATTTCATTTACATGACCAAAACATTTTGTATAGAATGTAAGTGTAGTAATATATCTTGGATAGTATTGGCATTTTAGCTGAATTTTTATGGTTATCAAGGTAGGAGGAATATGCAGAATATTGACTGGTGATACCATGATGGCATTCCAAAATGGGTCAAGCACTGCACTATTGAACAGCCATATATAAAATGGATTTGGGTTGGTTATTAAAAAATAAAGCTTGGAGGGGTTTCATCTTTTCTGTTTCATTTTAACTTATGACTACATTTTGTTTTGATTCTAGGAAATCTTTGCTTTACTTTCCTTTTCCAACACATTCACAGGAAGTTATTCTCTTTATTTATTCAGTACTTATGGTACTATAGCATTTTTACTACAGGTTTAATGTTCAAATACCAAAAAACATGCCTCATACATAATAACACAAAAATGTTGGGTGTTTATTTGGATATGTACTCATTCTTACACTATTAACCCTCAATGAAAGTAAATAAGGTTTATCAAAAACTCCCACTTGATTTGTTGCAAGGTAATCTAGATGAAGGGACATGTTTCTTTGAAAAATGTGGTTTGTATTCCTTTATACACAAGTAAAGAGAAAAGTGTAGTAATACTTGTTTCAAGTTGGGGTAGGGAAAGGTAAGAAATTTAGAATCCTGCTAAGAACTTGAACTTCTGATTTCCCTTCCAACCTTTCATTGCTTCTCTTGGTTTTTGGGACTTCCTTCATTATAAATCTCTCCTACTGCCCACAGAAAAACATTTCTGTAATCTACTTGGTCCTTTTTCTTTTGGCATTGGTGAAGGGACATGGTTTTGATGTACAGAGACAGGGCTATATTAACAACCACATTTGGTCCCAGGAACTTCTGTTCCCAGGCTCTCCCTGCATGTTGAGTTTTAGGTACTAGCTGTTAGGCACCATCTCAAAATAGCCAAGCTGCAGTTCCTTCAGTCAAACTGCAGCAGCTGCAAGCATGCTTTGGAACTGTGCACATTACAAAAGCAGTATGTAAGTAATCTTACTATTGTTATGTGTATAAAAACACAGAAAGACTGAGGCCACTGCAGCTTAGCTGAGGCAGCTGCAGCCTGACATCTTTGACATGGTGCCTCATGCATTTTGACATGTTGAACCCATTTCCAGCCTTGCCTTAGTCAGGAGTATGGTGAAGAGGGAAGGTGGGAGGGGGGGGTACATTTACTTATGGCACAACACTATTGAGAAGCCTAAATTGTGATACCATAATATACTTTATAATGCCATCATTGCTTCAGGTTGACAACGACAGGAGTGTTACATAATTCTCGTCTCAGTGTATTGTGTAGGAGTGGATACTGTTGAAAGGGGAGAAACTGAAATTTCTATCCAAACTCAATGTCTAGTAACAATATATGTTACCTAAATGTATTTTTGTCTCTCCCCTCCCTTCAGGAAGAGAAACAAGACAGAGGAAAAACACAGAATGAAAGAAGAGTAAGTTGATCATTTTTTTATATTTTTTTTAAATTGTTGTAATTTTTTGAAACCCTTCCTATTTTAGGTGTTCCTTTCACGAAGGATCAGGACATACATATCATGTCCATCTGTAAAAGAATGGGAATCTCAGTTTACTCAACAGGTTGTGGCATTTATTAGAAACTTTAAGGTCATATTTCGTACTTTCTGCCAGAAAGTTCCATTTTAAAAGAGCCAGGTAATGGAGGCCAAATGATTGTGGCCTCTGCTTACAAAGATTTGAAATTTGGGGTTTTTATTAAAGAATCTGCCATTCCTAAGAGCAAAATCAAGCAGATCACTGGGGAAACTGACTGTCACACAGATTACATATATTGTTGGGGTGGGCAGCATTCCCCATAGCCCCTTGCTCCCACACTGGTGCTACCCCTGAGTATTACCCACAGAATAATTTTGAAGGTTTAATGTTGAACAGTCTCTTCCCATTGTTGATGACTTACTGTTTTCCTAGTAGTTATAAATTTTGTTTTTCTATCCATCAAGTTAGATTCTTCTCACAAAGTAGGTAATTTATTCATTTATTCCTGTCCTATTTGATACTCAAATATTGTGTTAGCACTTCACTCATGTGGAAGGTTTAAAACCCATCTTTTGGAGAACAGATGTATAAAACCCATTTTTTCCATAAACAGATGTATTTCCTGGAAATAGCCAGAAAGTATGATTTAGAATCTTTTCGGAAATGCACAAAGGAACTTGCTCTAATCCCAAAAAGTTGTCACGACTTTGCATATAAACTACATTGCTTGTCAGTATAATGTGCAGTGGTGGCTAGTACATCAGTGTTTGAAATCAGTAGAGAATGCATAAGCTTTGAGTTGATCCTTCCAAACTGATATTAGAACAAGCAGAATGCACATTTTATTTTTGCCATTTCAACTTGTGAATGGAAAGGTATGCATTCAATTCAAGTAGGCTCTGGCAGTGTACCAATTCATACGAATATAATATACAACAATATACTGGAAAGTCAGACTTCTTATAAGAAAATGCGTTATGATTAATACATGTATTGCTCACACCCGCACCCGGGCTTGAAAACCTTTGTCAGTATAAACATACCCTCAAAAGGAAGGGAAAAACATGTGGCATACATATTTCCATTTGAAAAATTTTGTTTTGAAAGAAAAAAGTAAAATATAAAAAAACAATTTCACATGCTTGATACTATCAGTATTAAAGGTCAGTATACCAGTATTTGCTTTTGGCCATACTGCTGGATCCTACCCCTCTACTCAGTAGACTTAATATTTGTTATTCACATTTGCTATGACAGTTTATTGTCATAGAACCATCTTCTCGTAAGCTAACTGTCTCATCTGTTTCATCATTTTGTCCAAAAATGTAGCTTTCCAAAAAGATGGAAAGATGTTTCTTATTGGTGTTGTCAGTTTAGTTGGTGTTACACTTTAGAAAAGATTAGCACTGTTCGAACTTCCTAACATCATAGGAGGAACCCTGGGTGATAGAGAGATGTATCTCCCTCCACTTTAAGGAGATTCCCCCATTTGACTTCCAAATTTTTCCCACCATAAATTTTGCTTCAAAGGCCTATCATACTTCCTTCACTTTTCATAAAAATTTATACTACTACTTTAATGGTATGGGTATGTCATAAAGTACTCTGAGGCGTAGACAAATTTTTCGTTCAGCTCATCACTATGAAAAAACTTGGGAGGGGGCGGTAGCCAAAGAGGCGCTATGCAGGCTAGTGATAAAGTTCCACTAGATGAAATATGATACATATATAGGAACTATGAGGTTTTTTTTTTTTTTTTTTTCGTGGAACCATGAGGATGATGTGATACTGTCTATATTGTACTTATTAGAAAATTTTGAGTTAGTTCTTGAATCTGACGGATGTATATCTCATTTGAAAAGTCACAATAAAACAAAGATTGGTAACTTTTTCTTTTACTCCTACTGTTAGAATTACTATAAATCCCCAAAAATGGCTTTGTTTGGTGAGGGTGATGTCTGCAATCATGATCACTTGATCTCCCTTTGAAAATAGCTAAGGCACCATGTAAAAATGTCAGGCTGCAGCTGCCTCAGCTAAGCTACAGCTGCCTCAGTCTTGCTTTTGTTGTTATACACATTACAATAGTAGGATTACTGCTGTTGTAACTTGTACAGTAACAAAGCAATAAAAGCATGGCTGCAGCTGCTGCAGCTTGGCTGAAGGAGATGTAGCTTGGCTGTATTGACATGGTGCCTAAACATCATAACTTAGTTTGTACCAAGGAGGTTCTACAAGGTAACCTCCTTGGTTTGTACTGAGAGACAAGCAAGCCACACCTATTAGAAGTTGAATGGTTAACCCATTTACAATCAGGTGGTGTCTTCACCTTTTGTTGTATGATTTGTACCGCTGATAGTTCATTCATTTTGTAAATGGCATCGTCCATTGTGGTATCTGGAATAATGGAATTGTTTCTATTAGTTTCCAAGAAATTAAGGTCAAAAGGGAAGTAAAAAATCATGATCCATAATAAGAGGGTCCTACACAAAATCTGTTCACCCTTATAAGTTTTCTTAATTAGTAATAGTACTTGACAAAATGTGGGTGCATAATGGAAAATGTGGATAGTAAACTACCATTGAATCTTGGAAATGGAAGCAACCCTTGGCTTGAGTCCATGTGAATTCAACCACGGGACCCACTCTGACTGGGTACTCTTGCAACCATCAGGAAATGTCAAGTGCAAATCCTGTTTCAAGGTTGACAAGGTTTTAAATGCCATGTCAGTGACATTTCTTATGATTTACTGTCATCAAAGCAAGTACTTCAAATGAGTTTCAAATTCAGCCTCAGGTAAATTACGGCAAACTAAAAGTTTATTTGGACATACATATACAGAATCTTTCACGACAGAAAACTGGGTTTACTGTACATGTTCTACAGAATGCTTTCATAGAAGTGGAAGTTGTGTTAGAAAGTCAAGGCCTTAATCAGAGAAATTGAAAAATATGGAGGAAGGAAGGAGGGAGTGCAGGGGGAAGGGGGAGATATATAACTATAGTGCATGCAAAAAGAGTTGATTCAAACAATTATCATTTTTTAGCATCCTGATTCTGATAGATTGGTTTGGTAGTTTCATTTTAATAATGGTTTGGTTTTTAGAAATGATGTGACTTAACTTTTTTATAATTGTATTGATTGTTAGATAAACCATAAATTGGAGCAATTATCAGTCATATATTATGAAAACACTAGAACGACAAAAGTTGTTTTAAGTGTTAAATGTGATTTAGAAATTATATACTTAACCATAAAACTTGTGAATAACTTTTCAAAATAAAGACACGTTTGAAATCTATCACAATGTGAAGTTATGACATGCAGGGTTTCTAGCCATCTGAGAAGTCTGGAAAACCTGGAAAATTGGTTTTCCTTTTCTCAATGGAGAAAGTCAGGGAATGTTGAGAATAGTGCCTCTAGTGAGGCCAATGTCAGAGAACTAGATTTACCCAAAAAGAAAATGGTTAGTCTGTTATACTTTGTCTTGGAGTGTTGAAGTGGAAATATGTTGAAATAATTTTCCTGACATAACAAAATTTTTGAGGGAAAATTTAATTTCATGAATTGCTGGGAATCCTAAACAGCAAGATGTTTTGTTTTACATGAATATGTGGCATATCATTTGTGATTTTATTTCAGCAAGGGGGCATGTCACCCCTCAGCACTTTTCAGGCTATGTATTTGTGATCCCTAAAATTGACATTTTCAATATAGCCTACATATTTGATCCTTCTATTACCCTATGAGCTAGTAGCTCACTAGCTATATTTTTGATTCTCTCTGCATTCTCCATCAATTGCCACGATTCTTCCCGCATTCATTTTTGCTCTTTCGTTAACTGGTATTAAATGTCCTCCTACTTGATGAAAATACCTCCGTCCTCAACTTGAATACCTATCCTCTATGGCTTCTCACAGCACATGTAAACTTTATTATTGAACCAAGCTTCTTCCCATTGAGGTGTTAGGCAGGTTTATTGAAAATTGTTCTTTTTTTTCCTTTAACAAAACAATGCATGTTTGAGTTTCTTTTACTGCCTCTTTTCAAAGGCTAGTAAATCTAATTTTTTACTCTTTTTAAACTTACTTTTTTGTGGTTTCATCAGAAAAACAATTGGCATGGTTTTAATTGAGAGTGTATTTTATTTCATGCACATTGTTTTGTTTAACCTTTGTTCTTTTTGCCTGCCGAATACATGCATGATTTGTTGATTTCAATCAGTTCATTATCATTCCGTTCTCTTTATTGTATTTTTTCTTTAATCATTTCATTCACAAAGCGTTCCATGGACAAGAAAACACCATCACTAAATCAACGCTCACCTTATCAGGCAGCTCCCCATGACTCTGGACAAGCACAGTCACATGAAGATTACCCAAACAGTAGGAACTACCACAATAATAATGTTAGGGATATAAATGGCAATGTAGACCACCATACATCAAATGCACAGGACAGATACTATGAGAGGTCAAATCACTCTGGTCTTTCAGATGAATATTCAACAAATCCCTCATTGAAACATTCATCCAAAAATTACCAAAATTCTAGGGACCATTGGGACAGAGAGACAAGAAATTCACGTAGGAGAGATTCTAGAGAAAATAAAGATTATAGAGATTCTAGAGATTCTAGAGAAAATAGAGATTATAGAGATTCTAGAGAAAATAGAGATTCTAGAGAAAGTAGAGATTCTAGAGCCAGAAGTGCCTCTAGAGACAGAAGTGCCTCTAGAGATGTAGAGACAGATCACACTAAAAGACAATCCAAACATGTCCCAAGGGACCCAGAAGATACACATCATTTGCTTGAAAATCAAAATAATCATTATGCTGGGTCTTTGGACCGTGAACATAGACCACGGTCAGCTCGTGGAAGAGATGGACGCAGGCATTTACATCTGCCTGAAAGCGTGCCCAATTCAAGGAGTGAACCAGATTTCAGTCCTCATGGAGAAGGAGATTCAAGTAGGAGTAGTCAGTTGACAGTCCCAAACACAAGTAGCAGTTATGTAGATTCTGAACACAGTAGGAGCAGTCCCTACACAAGTACACCCTTAAATTCTGATCAACGATCTATGCAAAGTGGTAGCAGTCGTTCCCGGTCAAGGGGCCCTTCTTCCAGGGGTAACAGCAGCTACTCAGCAGACCACACTGATAATACTGATTCCTCTAGACAATATGATAAAACAATACACATGAGAGAAAAATCAAGAGACAGAAGTAAGAGCAGAGACAGACATGAAGACGATTCTAAAAGACAAGGTACTCGTCCACGCCAAAGCCGCAGAGAGGCTCACGAGTCTGACCAGAGACTAAAAGCCAGACCAAGATACTCTCATGTGGACGAGGTGATTCTTAACAGCTTCATCTCATTGATGTTTAATTAACACATTAACTGTGAAGTGTTAGAACTACTGTCAGATGTTTTCTAACTGGGCTGTGTAGATAGACTGTAGGCAGTATCGTATGTGAAATGTGCACCCCATATGGCAGTGGAAAATGATAATAGTTTTCCTGGCTCTACTTTCCCTGATTTTATTAACATTTTAAAAAAAAGATAACATTTGGTGTTTTGCCTCTTCGAGCAGAGGTTGGCCATGTGACTTAGTCCAACCCACTCTCCTGTCCAAATTTCTCCCACACCTCACATTCCAGCATGGGCACCCTTCAATCCTGTGAATTTGTATTTATACCTCTTTCCATTCTTCATCTTAACCCTATCACCATGATTCATCTGCTACGCTTTCTTCATCCCTGCCTCACCTTTCCATTACTCTTCATAACAACAAATGCCTTACTTTTGTTTTCCACTGTCAGTGTTTTTATGTTGCATTCCTGCTTCCTAGCAGTTTATTATAAAAGCAATTTGCTGTACCTTATTATGTTTGTACTAGATATGCATGATGTTTTTGTTTGCAGTTCCTGTTTATAATTATTTCTGCCTTTTTGCATATGTTTTGTTTGTTTTCCACAGCCCGTAGTCCAGATAGATTGGCTCGACGTATTTTCCAGGTTCACATAATGCAAATTATTGAACAATATTTGTGAATGCTGAGTTTTTAATTTTGCATCATCGTCATCATCATCTGCATGTTTTTAGAGAGTTAAAATCATCCATCTCTCTATCTACTCTATCAGACGTTTAGTGGAGATGTCTCCATTATTTTACCAAATTTTAGTAGTCATCATTTACTTCTATTTGAGTACATTTTCAGCATGACTGCATGTGTAAATTTTCATTTTCTTGAGAGTGTTTCATTGTATTCTTAGGTTTCAAGCTTTCATATTTTCATTTTTCTCCCATCCCTTCCATTCCTGTCACCCAAGGGTACTACCAGCTCTCGTCATGAACGGCTAGATTCAGAGGACAGTGTCTCATCCGCCCAACCTCTTCTAAGCCCAGGTAAAGGCACATGCCAGCAGATACCCTTTGCTGTTAGGGATATAGAAGACCACAGAGACAGCTATAAAACCCAGATCCTTTAAAAGCAGTTTTCAACTACTCTTCCCTTTTTCCCTTCAAAAAAGTAGTTGCTAATTAGTCTTGAAACATCTGGAGTTCAACAAAAATGGCTCCATGATCAAATTAACTGGCTTCATATTTCAGAATCTTGTTACCAATGAATGGCTTTTCACCTAGGTCACTACTCTTATAACAAGGGGATGGTCAAGCAGAGTGGGAATTTTTTTGAAAATTTTTTGTTTGAATGTGTTTGAAGTCTTCTGTATCTCTCAGCAACAATTTGTTTGCAAGAAGAACCTATGCTGGCTTTTGAAAAGTTCCATTCTTATAATTTCAAAAATTGTTAAGCAGCTTTAAATTTTCCCAAAGTTTCAAACCAACAAGGCAATGAGCAATTGTTTTTGATGGGTTAAAAAAATATTCACCCAATACAGGGAAAATAACCTCCAACAAAGAACAAAACACACCACATAATTCATTATCCATTCATAAATAATTCATTCAGGAAACATAAAACCACTCAAGAAATCTAAACAATTAACATTTAACACTCTTTTGCCATGTTTTTATAGTATAATGGCTTAATTTATGTTTGACATTTTCCCTAGCGTAGAATGGATATTTTCCATCTTTTACTAATTCTTAACATTACACTTAAAATATATTTATTTTGTAACCAAGAGTTAGTCTGCACTTTAAGTTGGCAGAAATGCCTTTTTTATTTTTTTATTTCAATTTCTTGCTTTTTGAATGTTTTTTTTTATTGTTATTATTATTATTATTATTACAAAGTTGAATGAAAGGTCTTAGTTGATATATATTTTATTTTGCTGGTTGTAAACTGTGTGTTTTAAGTTTTAAAAGCAAACCAAAGTCAAAGAATTATGTAATCTCAGTTATCTATTTTTTTTTTCAAAATTCCCATTTTTGTACCCAACTTAGGCACAGTTCTTTTTTCTATTTTCACCATTTTAATTTTTTATTTTTTTATGATGTGCTATTTACAATATTTCTGCCAAACAGTTACAAGAAGCTTACAAATCAATATTTGGCTTTATCTAGGCACTCACCAGAGAAGCATCCCTGTTCCCAATTTTACATCATGAGTTTAGCACCTTTTTTGTAATTATTTATTTGTTGAGCCCAAAGGCAATTTTCACTGTGCTTGGTTTATGAGTTCTCCCTCAATCACCTCCCTCCATAGACCTTATGCCAAATAGCAGATCGTAAAGCACCATGGGAAGGATAATTCCAATTCGCGAGCTTTGAGCATTGTGACGTTCAGCCTTCTCCATGATGACAACCTACTTTGGTGGTCTCTTCATGGAATAATCCTTCCCAGAATGCAGTTTTGAAGCGCCCTCTCTTTATTTGGCATAAGGTCTATGAGATATGCCCACCATGAGACAGCATTATCCTAAATGTAGATTTCAATCCACAAAGATAATCACAATTTGAAATTATTGAAATTCAAGGTTTTCTGATCACTTTTTGATATTTTTTTTTTTTAATTTTTTAGTCATTGATACATATTTGGATGACTTCATAGCAAATACAACAAACCATTAAGAAATTCTGCCTTTGTCAGACTTAAATTATAAACTGTGTATTAAATTGTTAAAGATCTCTGCCCTTGACAGTGTCAAATATACCTTTCTGTAATGCCTTCATTGAAGTCACTTGGAAAGTATTTGAATTCTTTCTCGAAAGTGTTTCAGTTACAATACAGCACTTAAAAAACCATTTGAGAGTTAAAATCAAACAGAAATTACAACAAATACATTGAAAAAGAACATTACAAACCAGAATTTCTTCAATTTCTCCACAAAATACTGAATTTACCATTGATCATTCAAACACATTTCCTCAATTTATTCTCTTTTAAGATCTTTCTTGATTGTCACCTTAATATTGTATTTGTTACCTGTTGACAATAAAAGTTCAGCAACTATGCTTGGATCTCATTCTAACTATTTTGATGGCTGTTTTGTGTTATAGTGCGATCGCCTTCCCCGTCTGGAAGAAGAACCAGTCGGGATGTAGTGATGCATGATGCCCAGTCCTACCAATCGCCTCCATCACCCATTGGTCACCATAGTCGTGATGAAAAGCGCCAGCATTATGGAGCTGAATATCTTGATTCAAAGTCAAAGAATCAGTTGGATGAAGCCTTTGCCTCGGATGGTAAACATCGCCGTGAAAGGAGACCTTCTCCATCACAACGAGAAGCCATGGATTTAGCAAAATCTCGTTCACCAGATATCCTGACAGAGAGTGAATATGCTAGAGTAAGCCCCCCATTGAAAAAGCCCACCGGAAGACGTTTACCTGCCATTCCTGGAGAACAGAGAAACTCACAAACTCTTCGACAACCCCCAGACTCTACCCCTAGGCAGAAAAGGAGACCATCACCAGGAAGAGAGGTCAGTCCAGGGCGTCTGCCTGTTCACCCTGACTTAAAAAATTCTCCCAGAGCATCACCATCAGTTCCAATGGATGACAGACCTCCTCATTATGATGTTGTAATGCGGACACCAGAACCGGCTGACCCATATGTTGATCCAAGAGTGCCTAATGGGTACAGGCCAGGGGGTTTAGAGAAAGGGCGGGGTCATGGAATGCAAGCCCATCCCAGAAGGACTTCTCAGAACGCATCTCGTGGACCAGGGCGTACTCACAGTGGAGACAGTGGCACTGTTCATATAGGAGGGTTTTCAGACTCTGAAGGGGAAGATTGGGCTTGATGAAAGTTAGGCAACTTTTTGTTTTCTCGTTCAGCATTTCATTCCACTCAGTCTGGTGCAATCATCTTTCCGTTTCTTGTTTCCTTTTTATATAGCAACGGTCAACAGGAGATTTTTTACAAGCTAATTTAAGTTTTACTCGATCATTCCAGTGCTGTATCAGTTTTAAGAAAGTCCAACCTCGCAGGAACTGCTGCAGACTGACTTGGTGGGATGTTCTAAGATAGAGACAACAACACTTGCTGGACTAATGTCTTGCCATCGTGTTTCATGCGATGACTTTTCCTACCATCATGGTGACCCATGTTGTTGAAGCTCTCATCCTGCAGTCTTTACATCTGGAAGTTTAAACCAAGTTGAATGTGGAGTGGTCATTTTAGGAGATCAGCAAAGCTGAAACTTTGGCTCTTTCATACAATTGATGGAGATGCATTAATTTGTGGTGGACACTCCTGCCTCCCTGTTGTAGCTGGTTTTGCAATTAAAGGTGGGCAAATCTCAGAAGAAAATAGTGCTGGAAGCTGGCGAACCTTTGAGAGGGGAATCAAAGACTAAAAGCCCTCTCACGAAGTGATTGGGCAACAGTTATGTTTGGACAAAGTTACAAACTCAACTGTTTTGTAAACAATTCAAAATATTATTTATATTAAATATCAATGGAAACTTTCTTGAGTTGTTTATCAAGTATCTTTACTGTGTGTGATGTTTTTACCCTCATTAACATGGGGTCATATATAATATGAAAGTGAAGTTTTAATTAATTGGCCAGCTGGACCAGACTGGAACCCATGACTTGAAAAAGGGGGGGGGGCTGCATAATAAGCAGCAAACATATGTGTGAATGCTTTCAATTTCTGTGAATTTAACATTGAAATGTGATGGTTACCATAGTAACAAACTGGACATCACTTACTTTCCTCAATAGCGTGGCTTCTATGCTTACAATGTAGGAAATGTAGATGACACCGGATAAAGGGTAATACAGAAACTTAAGAATGGGTACTTTTTTTGTTCAATGAAACCTTGTCTCCTTTATGGAGGGGGAAAGGTCATTCATTGCATTTGTGACCCACTGTCAATAAAGGGAATCCCCTGTGGACAGTCATGTTAGTATTCAAATTGGGATCACTCTTCTGACAGCCTTTCACATACTAAAAGTCCCTGGAGGAAGGGTCTGTTGTTGGTAAGGGAGGCTCAGACTCTTTTTTTGGGGGGGGCAGGGGAGGGTACTGGATCTCAAACAATAGGGTCGTGTGTGGTCCACTGGCCTTGTGTTGTTGGAATATCAAAAGTGGTATCTACCTTCATAACAGAGGTATGACAAACCATTTTTCTGGGTATACTGAGTTGGTTTACATTTGATGTAAATGAATGCACAATGTACATTAAACACATAGTTATGAATGGATTATGTACAAAAAAAACAGATACCTGTATTTCATACATTATCGGTTTGTCGTCAACTTTTGGAATCGTGTTTTGAGAATGAACTATAAAAAATGCTGTATAATCACCGCTTACAGTCGTATATGCGAATGTAAAGACACTCACAGTTTGGAAGAATAAGTCAATATCATAAACAAGTATTATATAAATAGTGTGATATCTGTATATTCTTCCACATTTTTTTTTTTTTTTTTTTGATTTCTTAAATTTTAAACAGGGTTTATTGAGGAAAAATTGGAAAGTTTATTTCAAAGTGCCTGCTAGTGGTACAGTGATATATTATTGACTGTTAGCCGCTCTCCCTGTTTTAACGTATGCTCACAATAAGTTACAGTTTAAAGTGAATGTGTGCAATGTAAGACCATGTTTGAGATGTTTTATGTTGGATGGTGAAGGGAAAAATCCTAGACTGTTTTTTTTTTTCATATGGCATCCCAGAATGCCTTGCGGTGGTTTTGTAAAATCAGCTAGAGACCACTTGCAATTATCCTCCTACTAGGTAAGGTTGGAATGAGAATTGGAAAATTGGTTGCATACAGTCTCAGTTTTCTGGTTTCATATTTAAAAGCACAAAATATTTTGCATTGTGGACATTATTTTCATCACCTAATGCATTTGTTAAAAAAATAAAAGTATGAAGCAATATCCACCAAAATTTTTAGTTTCAGGTTTATGCAAGGCAGTTTAGGTTAGCATTTAACTATATTCAATACTCCGTCTACTGCCCCTACAAATTTTCCACCTCAAAGTTCTGTAAAATAGGACCCCTCATTGCCTTTGAAAGAAAAATAAAAGTTGCAGCTATACATGAGTGGATCACAGATTCATGCACAAAATGCCTTATATGCTGATGGCATGTAGCATTACTTCAAGTATAACATGTTTGTGGTACATGATAACTTAAAGTTTGGGGTTAAGGGTGAGGGAGAGAAGGGAGGGACCGGGACCTAAAAATCAGCCCATTTTATTATTACCCTCACTGTGATATTATATCACTACACCCCTGCCAAAGTACAGTTATTACTTTAACTGTCACACTGCGGCCCTCAAGCATTGTGTGCTATATTCTGGTTAAAAACATAAGCAATGAAAGGATGAATTATTTTAAGAAGTCTTTTGTGTTTGTCCTACCAGCTTTTTTCATTTGGGGCTTTTTACTTATAAAATCCTTCCATTCTTTCAAGATGATCCTTTCTTCTTTCTTTCTTTTTATTTTTATTGTGATGCTGTGTCAAATTCTCTTTTTAGTTACCATTAAATCTGCAAAAGTGTACCTGAATAATGCCATTAGTAATAGTGTAAAAGACAAGAATATACTCGAAGGGGAAGGATTATCCCAACAATGGCACTGCGCTGCAATTTTGAGTTCCGTCAAGTCTATTTTTCTCTTTTGTTGAAACTATGCAATTGCTTTTACTCTCTTTTGTTTTTTTTTTTGTATTGATGAAGTCGTTTTCATTTTGAGAGTCTCATCTCTCGTATGCTTTGATGTGTTTCTAGTGAGAGCAGTTTGTAATACGGTGAAGTGGCGACTGCAGACGTGTGCTATAGTGTATCGTAAGGTTTTATGAATTTACAAATCAAATTTGTACATATACTGCAAATACTCAAAAACTTTTTATACGAATGCAATCTGTGAATGTATGTATGTATAGATAATATATCAACATCCAAGTTACTGTAGTAATGCCTGTGTAGATAACCGTATGTTTGTGACAAAAATCATGTAACCGATGTCTCCGAAACTTTGTACTAAGTAATCTTTAGCATGGACCAGTTGGTAGTAAACAGCTGACTTATGCAGCGTCATGTACGGGACATTTTTCAAGTTCCAATAAATGTTGATGTGGATATAGGCATGTTTGAATCAAATAAGTGGGGGCCAAATGCAGTGGCATGCTTACTCCTGGTTCTTTCATTATTCGTCATGATATGTGATTTACTAAGCCTGAAAAATAATTATAAGAGTATATACGAGTTATAATGAAAGGTCTCAATCCAAAGTTACATATCCATACCTCATTCACCTGCAGCCATCTGATGTGTGCCACAACTGTTTTGTGACACATGCCAATTCTGTGTAGATTATTAAATGACCAAAACAAAAGGTATTCAGTTAGGAAGCATTTTGTGGGCATTTTTCATAACGGGGGGGGGGCATGTTGTTATAAATGACCATGCCTTAATTGGTCGCTGGATGCATGGTAAAATGAAGAAAAATTTGAGTATTCTTGATCCTTGCACATATCCTGGCTATGTCACATGGATGCATATTCTCACGATGAGGTTCCATGTTGCTTAAGTTAAGGTGCTAAATATTGTCTACACCAAGTTACATTAGGGAACTATAAGTCAAAAAAGTAGTTACCATTCTATGGTCCCATAGTTCATCCTTAGGTCCACTGAGCTGTTTGTCCCTTAAACAGCTTGGTCAGTGGGTGCAATCTCATTAGTAAGGTAGCACTTTCCCTCAATACTTTTAAAAGTCTAGGTCAACATTGGTGTGACAGGGGAAAATGTAGTTTGCACAAGCTGGTCAGGGTGGATGGGGGTGAAACGCCAAGCGGTGGAAATCTTCTATTAAAGTTCCCATGTACCTTTATACTGATCCAGGTGATTCAGCTACATCTTCAGACAGGTAGCGAATGCATCTTGGTCTGGTGGTAGTGAAAATATTTGGACTGGTTGGAGCACACTGGTATGTGCTACGATTACCATTCAACCAATACCTGTGGATGTATGTACATATAGATATCTTATGTATATCCTCATGTGTAAAGAAGAAATAGCTATTCTTGAAGGTGTGTACCACAAATTCTATCGATAGCTGGGTTCAAACAACGAATTGTTAAGTAATAAGAATAGCTCATATTGTGTGCAAAGTACAAGCCTGTCTTTTATCAAGGTGTTTGCATCATCTACTCTGAGGGGTACAAACCATGCCCTTTTTGCGTTTTTTTATGCCCCTCTGGTCTGTACAAGTAGTATCCTTCTCTGTAGTGTAGTGTATGCACGTTTAACTTTCATTCAAAAGTTCATTATGTACGCCATCACAGCAGTTATCAACATAAAGAGCAACAAAGTATATGCCGGAAAATTGAAACTTGCTTCCAGTGTTTTCTTTGGTATTTTTTCACCTGTAACTTTTTCTTCAATCTTTGCCTATTTCTCAGAATTGATATGCATTCTGCACAGCAGATTGGCAGTGTGTTCATTTGCATGCTTAGTTTATGCAAGTGATGTTTATTTGAGTTGCCAGTCTTGTAGTGTAAGGCTACATATTAGTATGAAAGACATATCGGCATCTTTCAAAAGCCTATTTTCTCTTTAGATATGAAAAAAGTAGCCTTTTTGACCACCACTCACTCTTTTCCCTTCTCGCAAGATTTCTCTCTTCCTAGCTCTTCTAGAAAAGAAAGGGGAAAAATATTTTTTAGCCAGCAACATACTTGTATAGGAATTGCATCGTTTGTTACTGTGCCTACTGTTCAGGGAAAATTTCATTGTTTTTTATCAGATGGGCACTTTACAAATATATTGGGCAAAAACTTTAATTTTACAAATTCTAAGAGCACTATATTGGGTTTGCTGGAACATGGCTTGTTGTTTTGATGACATTTGGTACTTTTTCACCCATCTCAATGTTTTTCGGGGGCGATTTTGGCTGCAGTGAGGGCAAATTGCCTTGCTTTGCCTGTCTATTTTATGTGCTGCTGTGGATAGCTTTCGTCATCCATGGGGGAAGTATTAAGTTAGAAGTTAAGTAGACTTTGGTAACTTTACTTGATGATAGAGAGTTGATTCCAACTTGCTTTTAAATAGGAAAAAGACGCCAGAGAACCCAGTTCTTTTCTACTTGCCCACCTATGATGTACTGGCTCTATATATATGTTTACTCTTCATTATAAGCGCATTAGCCCACAACGGGTGCCGAAAGTCCTTTCAAACTTTTCCTTGTAAATCACTCAAATGACGGTAACAAACTGGCAGCATTTGTACCTGTACACTCACGCTCTTCATGTCTTTTTAAATTAATTCAAAGTTGTTCTTTTCAAGAAATTATAAGTAACATGTGAAAACCGGTCCTCTTGAAAGAAATTTCCAAAGGTTGAAAGACTGGCACTTATCACCCAAGTGGCAAGAGTCAACAGATTTAATCCATATCTTCAGTCCTTGTGTCCAGAAACCACATGTCCTTCCCTTTCTTGGAGGTAAACCCACTCATGGTTGTCAATAGTAAAGCTTTGAACACCTTTCCGCAACTCCTTTGAAATCCTAATCGTCTTTGAAATGAAGAAAGGTGAATGAATAACCGAAAGCGGGCTCTTTCGCTGTAATCTTTCCTCCTTGCAGTACATTGTTTCTTATTTGCCATGGACAAAGTTTTAAATTTGACAAACTCTCACTACAACTGTAATCCGTTGTATGCAACCTCCTGGTCCCAATGTCTCATCGGTGCACCAACTTATTGAGTCTTGTGCAGTGCCGACTCTGGATACTTCAACGGATTCAAAATTCTGCAGCTCGCCTAGTCTCTCCCACAGGAAGAAGGGAGCACACCACACCAGTTATTCGTGACCTTCATTGGTTGCCTGTCAATCACAGGATAGTGTACAAAATCCTTACACTCTACAAGTAAAATTCTTAATCATATGTCGCCAGACTAGTATCTGTCTGAATTGATAACTCCTTTACCCCCTTTTGTGTACTGTGTTCATCTTTTCAAGATCTCTTCCGTACTTTCTTCTCCTAGAACCAAAACCTACAGTCAAGGGGCTTTTCAATTGCTGCTCCCCGTCTTTGAAACCATATTCCATGGGTCACATCCGGCATTCTACGACTCTTGATCAGTTCAAAACCAGTCAAATGATACATGTTTAAAATGGCCTTTTCTCAGTAATTGTTTATTTCGTAACCTTTTTTTGTTAAGCGCGTTGAGATGTGTTTTAATATTGTTGCGCTTTATAAAAGCTGAATAATTACTGATTATTATTTTGATTATTTGTACCCACTGCAACAAATGGGTCCGATTCAAATATGTGATTGAGCTGCTTCAGTCTGATTTGGAACATGTCTGAGAAGCTCCACCTCCCCCCCCCCCCTACACACACACATAAAGAAAATAATATCTAGTTTCTGGTTGATGGACGCGTTGCAGTTAACCATGTAAAAGGGAACTATTATGCCACCTTAGGTTCCAATAATTTACCGTAAGAGCCATTTTTTTAAGACTATCCCCACCCACATATTTTTCAGTTTTGAAAAGTTTCCTCACTTATTGGAGTGAATGGATGCAATTCCATAAATGAACATAAGTTAGAACAGTTAATGCAAATTGAATATTCCACTGAGTACTGTAACATCATCAAATACATCACTGGTTCCTTGGTTGCATAGAAAACAAAGATCTTTTTTTATCAAAAAGTTCAAAGTAAGGTGGCGTCTTGTATCTTCTAACCATTTCGCGAAAGTTTAAAACGTAGGGCTATTTTTTCTTTGGGCTCCCTTTGCCCTCTTCAGAGCCTGCCTTGGAAAAATAGCGATTGTCGACACAAACATCTTTGGTTGTAAAAGTACTTAAGGTTCTTCGACACCCTCGTCCAAACCCCACCCCTACCGTATGTTTTACACGTTTGTAAAAATAATTTAAACTTATCCCTACTAACAACATTCTTTGAGTCCTTTGTAAGGTGCAGTCATAAGCTTTCTAAAGTTAACTTTGATGTCTACAAGGGTGAAATTTGTGTGGCCGCTGTAGTATTTTTACACACCGGGTGGTACCCTACAAATTGATTGAGAAGGAAGCTGTGATCATTTTTCTTTCTTCAAAATGATTAGCCTACCTGAAAGTAATCGTTCTCTCCTCAATGACGTCATTACAGAGTTCTAGCTGAATCATGGCCGGATGTATTTACTTCAAATCTGCCAAAATGGTCCCATGTGTCTTTTAACTTACTGTAAAACGTCAGAAATAAAATCTTTTGCTAGTTGGCTAAGCAAATATTGGTCCTCGGGCTAATGTCTGTCACCCAAGTTTAAAGACACGAAACGGTCGGCGGTCTGCAATTTTGATAGCAGACGGTTGACCTCACGAAATGCACGTCTCTGTGAGGGGGATATAGAAAGTTCGATCAATTTGTTGAAATTTACATAAATATCACGACGCACTTCTAAAGGAATAAACTCTCGGTTGTACATGTGTATCTAGGTCATACAGACAGAAAGGGGTTCTCCTTTGCATAGTTTTCTATTATGTTATGCTTGGAAATTGTGGCATCGACTAGACATTATCTCTGACAGGCCAGTGACGAACAGGGCTGTAACCGAGTCCACCTAACCCAATTCTGGGACAATTCCGATCCCAGTGACCACCATTCCGGGACAATTCCGAGTCCAGTACCCTCCGATTCCAAGCCAATTCCAATTCCGATCGAGTCCGGAATCGAGAGTCGGAGTCCGGACTCGGATGTTACGGCCCTGGTGGCGAATGCTGCAAGAGTCGATGTCAGTGACGACAGTGCATAAGAACCTAAGCTTACACCCCACTCAAACCCGCCTGCACCTTTCACATTACACGTGACGCTGAAGACAGGTAGATACGATAAAAAAAAAATGTCGAAAATAGGCCTCGTGTGCTTTTTTAGACACTTTCACTTTAAACGTCGCACGACGCGACGCGATAAAATTGAGTTAAAATAATTTCAACTTTCACCCACTTGTTACCGAGTGATATTTTGTGTGACCAATCATGAGATAGAACTGCTATCCTGTTAAATCACGTGACTAATCGGTCGGTGGAATATCACTGAGGGTTTAAGAAAAAAATCGCCTGTAAGTGTGGCGACATTTTTATTTTGTGATTCGCGTCGTATCGTATCGCGTGCAGTGTGAAGGGGCCTTTAAGGCCCTCTCACTCTGGGTGCGACGCGACAAGATACGATAGAATTAAAAAAGTTGAAATTGTATTTACTGAAGCCCCTTTTACCCTGGTGTATCGTATGGAGTGCAGTGTAAAAGCTGTTGAAGACCTTTTCACACTAGGCGATACGACGCGACAGAACGCGATAAAATTGGGTTGAAACTTGTCCTCGAGACATGCCGGTACTTTCTGTAACCAATCAGGAGATAAAATCGCCATTTTGGGATCACCGGGCAAATTGGGTAATGGAATATCGCTGTAAGCGTGAAATGCCTGGTGAGAATTTTATTGCCTGTTATATAGCGTTGCCCCGTGTCGTATCGCGTACATTGTGCTAGGGGTTTTACACTACTTACAATGCATGTCATGTTAGGACATTTGACATTTCAGTTGAATTATGAACAGAGATGGAACTGCGGGGTTCATAAATTGGGTGACAATACATGAAATTTGACTGAAGATATTGTATAAGTTACATTTGGGAGGGGCGTTTTCTTTCTTGGTGTGGGGGGAGGGTAACATTTGACAATTTCTGCGGAGCACTACCACCAGTTCCACTATCGGGGGTGCGAAGCGTTCAAAGAAACTACTTGTCATTAATGCCTCCCGGATTGCCGAAAATAGCACTTCCCAGGCCTTGTAAGTTTTTTTTTCTTAAAATCGGCTTTATCTTGAGAACTCAATGTACACTTCTGAAAGAAAGGTAAACTAGGAAAGAAAGGATTTAAGAGAAAGCTCCATAGCTTCAAGGTATTTTGAGTAAGATCGTGTGCAGTATAGACTGGTCTTTTCAGCGTATACTTTAGAATGGAGTCACGTATGACAGACCCTTGATGTAGAGGCCGTAATGTCGAGATATTGGTCAGTTCAGTTTAGTGTCCCTTCTGGGGACGTATCTGCTTCTGGGAGCAGAACCTCTTCGGTGGTAGTGTTTGTCCCCCCCCCCCCTTCGGCGTCATCCAGCCGAAGGGACTTCTGAAAAAGTATAGACCTTTTGGCTATAGCCAAACGATGTTATAACATCATGTGCATTATCTTTTCTTCTCAGCCAGTCTAGAACAATTGGCTACGCATGTCAGATCTATGATTGAGAGGTTGGCCACATTAACTATCGTGTACTCTCAGAGAACTTACTCCCTTGGGGAGCATATATCCTTTTAGGGTATTTTGTTTGGTTTTTCCCCTTCGATTCAGTTGTTGGGACTTCAAAAACCAACTGTAAACTTTGTTGGAGAGTTCAAGACAGCTCTTGCTTGGACTGTGCAAGATTGTGCTAACTTTGTTGAGGCGTCTCAAGACGGGTCTTATTCGCACCATCGCAAGCGGGGCCGCCAGTGAGCAGTGGCGGCACCAGGATTTTAAGAGTGGGGGGGGGGTGGGAGGGCAAAAGAAAACGATGGGGAGAAACTTCGCACGTAGGGCGAAATCGATTGCCAAGCGCGAGCTTTAGCGAGTCCGCCTTAGGGCCCTTGTGGGATCCAGGGGGTGAAGCCCCGTTAAGCTCTGGGATTTTAATGTATCTCTGGGTGAAAAATTAAGAGTCATGATAGGTATATTTTGTTTCATAATGCAACATCCAATGCAAAGATTCCAAATGATTTTAATGTATTAGGCTATTCCTCTTAGTTGACAAAATTAAAACTTGGAAAGAGACACTACTTAAAAGCTAATAATTAGCAATCTGTTGACACTTCAGGAGCTGAGTAGGAGGAAACTGGGGGGAAGGTTCTGATTTGAGGAATCCCCCCTTGGTGCAGTCACTGGGGCTGAGATATTTTCCTTAAAAGGAAAATGCAGTCACCCCGATTTGATTAGTGTACCTCGGTATCCTAATTCATGATGGCTCTGTTGAAGTCGTGTGACAATATTTTTGTTACTGAATTTTTCCATTCATGCAGAATAAGAACTTACTTTCCAAATATTTTTGTTTGGATAGATCAGGGGCCCCGGTGGGGTCCAGAGAAAATATTTGGTCTGGAGATCAGAGGAGTATGTAATTAGGCCTGCATAGGCCCTATTTGCACAAATCACAGTTTTTACCACTCTGACCACCAGACGTCGGCTCGGAAGTAAATTGTGCCAGGGGATTGTGAATGGAAGGATGGATGATGGCAGGGGCTGAATGGGGCTTTTGAACAATAATATTACAAGCTGCTTTACATGAAGTAATTGCGAGAGAAGCATCTACGACAGGTGCGCACAAGGCGCCGAAAAAATGTATGTTTCAAAACATTTTAACACTAGAATGAAATTGGTCTCATCGAAAACGGTTATCACATGTAGTTCTATATTTTGAAATAAGTATCACATGTAGTTCGAAGGTGTGGGGTAATAAGGGAAGGTCTGAGGAAAATTTCTCCCTCAACCACCACCCCTCCCCCCCCCCCAAAAAAAAAACAACCTATGATTGTACCCTTTCCACATTATGCGAATTTTTTAATCCTCCTTGCAAAGGAATCAATTTCTGAAAGCAAGCAATATCAGGTGGGTCATGACTTATAAGATATCATTCCCTCTTCAGAGACTTAGAACCAGTGCACTTGTTTTACTAGCAGCATGTACAATGGTATTCTAAACTAACGCCTACTTTTCTGCGGGTGGGGGGGGTGGGGATTATTCGCGAGTACAGTCTGAGAGGTTTCTGCATCAAGCGCGCACTGCAGGAGTGGGTTTGGAAGGGGCAACCCAAAATTTTTTCAACTTTTCTTTGCAAAACAAAGCGATTTGAAAGGAATGCTGGGACTGAATTTAGGCCTTGAACTGTTGAAGAGCAGTTGTTTTATGACGCTAAGCAACCACAAATGAATTACAAATTCACGTCGGTTGGCTAACCATCTCAACAATTTAGATCAAATTTAATTATTATTATTATTACATTTTTTTTTTGGAAAAGCCAGCTCAGATGGGAAAACCGTAGATTGTTCTTTGATGAAAAAACCCGCCTTACTTTGACTCGGCCGGGGATCGGAAGCCGAACCTCCGGGTTGCCAAGCTTCATCGCTTCAAATGCAACCTCCTTTATCCACTCAGTCACAGCACCGGTATTTACGGGTATTTACCGGTAATTAAACAACTGCAGAGGATATATTAATACTTCCGAGACCTATACAAACATGCAGTGAAATGTAGGCTACTATTATAATTTGCCCTGAAAATTCTCGGGTGTAAGTACCGCTGGATCCGCCACTGACAGGACCTCTTGGGTTTTTAATTTAGGACTCCTTAAATAATAAATTCACCTTAAAAGCCGAGTTAAATGTTAACCGCATTTGTGTATTTAACGAGTGCATATCAGTACCGACAAAAGCGCTTCCGTTCATTTCAGGTGTAGCACTAATTTCACCGAAAAATCATGAAATTCATTAACTTTTTTCCATGGGAAGTCCTTAGGGTGCTCCACACTCAAGAGAAAGGCCAACTGGGTCCAAAGGGCCACGACCCGGAAGGATAACAGATTGATGCACCTTACTAGCACACGTAGGTGTCATAACCTATTGTACCGATACTAATTGACATGAGGCCCACAACAGCCTACAAGGGTACTGTATGAAGACAAATCTAGCTTCGAAGTACCACTCGTAAAATATTGATGTAGGTTGACCTCTAACTTATTTTCATTTTCGCTCTTCTTTTTTGCCTGGAGACCCATGGAAATAACGGAGAATTCGCTGAGGAAACAGCTTCACGATCGAAGTAACAAGCAGAATCCAACCTTATCCGGCTGTTAAATAGTCTACCTACAAATCAAAAATATGCTTACGAGGCTTGTAGCTGGGGTCTACAGCTCATCCTTCATTTGTACACTGTCATTTTGAGTGACATATGTGCAATTTTGGGGCAAACTTTGGGCCATAAATCAGCCCTCAACATGACATCACAAAGAACAAAGGTGTAAATATCCATTACATACACTCTATCTTCTACGTAACATTATCAATTTGATCGAATAATATTAATCACATCACCTGATCACCATAGTAATACGTCACTTGGAGATGATCTGTTAAGTTTACGAATGATTTCATGCCAGACTCTAATGGTATACACAAGTGGTTCCCACTAAATTTTTCAAACGACCCAAATTTCATGATTTTACATTCTTCGGTGACCCAACCGCCGTCTGAGATAAAGTTCAAGTAGTGACAGAATGCAAAAATCTCATGAAAACATCTTTTTATTTACACTCACCACATGATCTATAGTACATACATCAACATGGTGAAATTGCATTTTGTATCGTGGTACATAAGAAGTCAAGGCACAAATCATCGCATCGTCGAGACGTCTATCGGTGAGTCGATTTCGATACTTGGTTTTGACTAGGACCATCAACTTATGACTGATTGGCCCATCAAAATCACAATGGACGAGTCCCCCGTCCCACACACGAGAACAGCTCTCATGTAAATGGGACCAAATAAAACTTACGCGAATACGCCCTGTCCAGAGTACCTATAAATAGTACTAAATGAAAAAGTTTGCATAGAAAGATTCAAATGGTATAGGCATAGTCCTAAAATTATTTGCATATTAAACTATCAAAATATAGGCCTATACTCATTTTGGTTGAATCCGTATGATTATCACTAGAGAATATCCTAGTACCTCGTGTTGTGTACCGGTACATGCTTTCGGGCCTCACACGTACGTCTCAAGAATGGCTCCAATAAAAGCTACTTCTATGATCAATATGAATGAAAATGCTTTATCGCCTTGCATGGTCTTTTTGGCAGTATGGCAAAGTTTCATAAAATCCTAATTCAAAGTTCTTATTGGATGGAATCGGTTATGCATATTGGCACGAAATCCTGTCAGAATTATGGAACTAGAGCAGTTGTAATAAAGGCTCTATCCTATATTCCTGTAGACCCTATGTTAAGATCAAAATAAATATTTAATTTTTGTTTGCATTTCGGAAACTTGTAATTAGATATGTAGTCCTCACAGATATATTCTAAATCGTTGGTCACGAAACGAATATAATTTCAGAGTTGAAATGTTCGATACACTATGTGAAAGGAACTAAACTGTGCGTAAATCACGTTATTTCGCTATTGTGTCCTACCGATATGAGTTTAACGCCGTATTCAGAACAGAAAATATTGAAACCCACTACAACACTCCACGACCCCCACGACCCACACGACCCCCACATGGGCTGGAGACCCATCAGTTTTCACCTCGCAACCCACTTTTGGGTGGCGAGGGAATCACTGGTATTCAAGATAAAAAAATAAAATAACTTGACACTGCAGGTGACATCAGAATTACAACGATGTTGCATGGTTCCAATTGTGAAGATCATGTAAAGGGTAGGCAAATTACATTATTCGGAACACATCATTTCGGATGGAACTTTCGAATGTAGGCAAGTAATCCGAAAAGGTTTCTCTTGCATAGCAGCAAGACCAGGGAACACTTCCCTGACCAGACACGGTCTTTCTTCTCCATAAACTAATATTACTGACAAGAAGTGTGTGAGGCCGGACGATCCATCAGTATTCAAAGTGTCGTAACCAGCGAGGTTTTGTCTGTATGAGAAAGTCACTTTTCAACTTTTTCCTTGCATAATATGTATACAGAGCAAAATCCTTCCCAAGCATAAGCGTACCGGACTTCTTATTAGGAATGTGATGGGTGCATACTGCATCACTTATGCCCGAAATTTTAATGTATGCTTTTGCCCAAAAATTGTATCCCCAGACTCCTCCCGCCTCATACTATAAAGATGCATGTCCCTGAGTCCCCTGCTGGACTTTAATTTCCGCCAATTTTTTTTTTTTTTTTGACATTTCGAGGACCAAAATGCAGCCTATCTCTTTAACCTTGATATCTTCATCACTGTTTTGAGTTAAGTTATAAATTTCCGTTTTTTAAAATGTAAATTTCGTTCAATGTAATTTTTGCTTTCTATTTTCTTCAAATATTATGTTTCTGTTTCTCTAAAGGAATTATATTTTTACTGTATTGATACTGGGTGGTCAAATGCTTATACCGTTTTCTTTAAAAAGTCATAACTATTTATTTACAACAACATCGAAGCTGGTGATTTATTAAATGAACAGTCGGTATCGTTGTTGCGATGTTTACCCACAGTATGTCACTTGCCAGTAACGGTATGGTAAAAATTGCATGTCGTGCATGTTCGGTGGATCGAAATTATGTTCTTTAAATTCCGTGATGAACCCTGAAAAGAGTAAGATCTAATTTTCATGACGTCGTGAATTCCGTGTGTAACTCACGATTTTTCCGTGATTTTACTTCGTTTTCCTTACCTCTAAAAAGTTATGGCTTTAATTTTGATGAAATTCTTTCACAGTTGCGTAACTTAAAAAGCTTGATTTTATTTCAGGATATTTCGTCTGTCAAATGATGATTGACCAAAGGATTATTAGGTAAAAGTTTCTAGAGAACGAAAGATAACATTTTGCATCTTTAAATCCAATGCAGTGAAATAAAAGAACGTGATCTCCTTTCCACGTACAGCAGTACTTGTTACTTTCTGTCAAGTTTTATACTTTCATATTTATCTCGTTGTGTCTTGCTGCTGTCTATGTACTACCATATTTGAATATTGACCTCTTAACTTTAAAAAAATGATTTGAGTTGATTATTTCCGATGTTTCCTATAGGCTAATAAAGATCCCCGTCAACAAGTGAGTCAAGAGGTGTTGCAATTTGCGTCAGGCATTACGATCTTCATCAAGTCGCGTTAAGTGTTTATTATGACGGAAAGTTCTTAAAGAGCTTGATGACTAATAAAGATACGATTGGATAGAATACTGAGAAACCATGCGGATCGCGACCAGCTTGTGACTGAGTTGTGGATGACTCGTTATCAGTTCAGAGAAGTCGCAATTAAGAGAAATGTTTATTATGAAAAGGTGGCCGCGTCTTAGCGAACGAGTAAATGATTCAGTACCCTACAGACAGTTTCCCTTCGACTATATGTTCAACAAGTAAACCAGCCTGGATATGGAGGTTCCAGGTTTCAAGTTTGTTTCCCCGAGAATAAATAGTTTCTGCAATATCATGGGGCAGAGGATTCAAAACTTATCTCTGAGGGCAATGGCTGAACGGAAGCGTAGGTCCCATGAAAACCACCTGCAAGGTGCAGGTTTGGTGAAGGGATAATTTGCGTGCACTGTGTGTAATTTTTTACATCTCTATCGCAAAAGTGAGCAGTTTTAAGCAATTTTGATATAAAACAACAATTTTACTTTCATAATTAAGCTGATGGGTGCGGTGTGTGTTCTTGGCATGACATCCGTTTGCTGTACTTCCCCCATGGTTATGGCCTTCGTTAAAAATGATTTTATTTCAGTGAGGAGAGTGTCACGTTTTCGGCGGACAGTTGTCCGTGGCATAGCCTTGGCTGTTCCCTTTGTTACAACCGCTCATACAGGCCAGGTGTTCACTGCCTCACAAAGTGTACTGAATTCGAAAAAAGTAAAAAGTTTAGGCCTACCTTTTTACACTAGGATAGACCATGCTTACACTAGACGCACAAAATATGCCTGAGCAGGCCCGTAGCCAGACAAGGTTCTGAAGCGGGGAAATAGCTTCCTGGAGGCGAAAATTTTTTCAGGGGGCCACATGTTCAAAAATGTATTAAGTCAATGACAACTTGAAACTTTCAGGGGGAGAAAAAAAATTCGGGAAGGGGGCTTCGCCCCAGGCCCCCTTGGCTACGGGCCTATTCCTGGAAAAGCATATTTTTGGGGCCGGGGTACGTATTGCACCTGTAAATTATACCATTGTACAGAAGGGGACTGGTGCAAGTCGGGGAGGACAGAGGCTTGGCTGAGGGAAATCCCCACTCCCCTCTTGAAAAGTCCTTGTCTGGCTTCCAAACAAGTTAACTTGGAGTTAGGCATGGTAACGTGGTTATGGTGACACTGTTACCCTCCGAGCCCGATTAACGTTATTAGGCTTACCCCCATGTACAAACACGCAGAATTCGATAACCCAAGAATCAGGAAAATAAATGTAAGCCTACGCCTAACCATTGCACCACAAAAACTACCATACTTTGGACTATTAACATTTCTCTTGCTGTAAAATGTGGTGTAAGGGTTCGAACCCCCGGGCCCTGTGAGTATTATGAACCTACGCTCTCTAAAAGTTTCACAATCAGTTTGCTCAACTTGTTTGCCGAAAGGCTGGTACTAACCACTTAATTGGGCAACCACTGAACCTCTCGTTATACGGATTAATCAACAATTATTGAACAAACTTTCCCCGATTTCAGTATTTTCAAACACCCACACCCTGTATTGCTCAAATTGTACTCCACTGTTTTAGAGTGTGTACTATATTAGCTGGACGGTATTGAGCACTTAAAATCTAATCAGAGATCATGTCATCGGTGTCATGAAAACGACTGCGGTTCATACTAAATAGCATTTACGTTGTGCAACTACACAAGCATAAGCCTTATCTGACGACCAGTGGGTTGGCTAAGTATAGGAGGTTGTCACTAGTTCTGCATATTAGCTGGTTAGCCATATCCAAGTTACATTGAAAGGGGGACTGGGCGGACACAGTCTTTTCCCCGGGTAAACCGATTGGTAGGGATGCCGCCAACTTGTGGGGGCACAGGGCCATATGCGGCCCCTAGTCCGAGGGGAAAGGCTCCCCCTTCGGAGATTTTTTCCAGTATCGTTAGAGAACCTCGGTAGTGCAATAAATGTATAGTCTCCGACGGATATCGGTTGCCCCAAAGATTACTTATATCGGTATCTGCTCCCAAGGAGGGCAGATTTATATTATAAGAACCTTTAATCTTCGGCGGACTGGAGAGTTCCTTCGTTCAGTTTCTCCACTTCCGTTCCATGTGGCTATATAGTGCCCCTTTTTTGTTAGAAGTCTGTAAGTAGCCGGTACATTTTTCTGTAAAAATCGGGGGATCTCATCCCTAATCACATAAATGAACTTCAAGTTGTATTTGTTTGTCGTATGGTGCAATTCTTCTAATCAGATTATTCGGGAATTGCACTTAATCGACATTAAACGTTACATCAAAAATAAAGTAAGGCCTATCTTGTAAAAAACATGCCTCTCTCGTGGAATAGTAGGCTATTGTTTTGTACAAAGACTTGCTCTTTCAATTCCCTCCTCACCCTCTCCTGTTCCACCCTTCCTGCAACCCCAACAAGCAGTAACCCTTCACTGGTTCGGGTTGCTCCTATCTTGTCGTCAGGGCAAATCCTGTCGCCGCCTCCGGCCGACGGAAGGGATATCGCATAAGCGTAAGAAGCTGTTTGAAAGTGGGGGCGAAGGTGTATGTTAGTGACCAATGTCATGGGGGAGGAGTCTTAGGGGAGAGGGTTCCCCCTCCCCCTTTGGAAAATTTTTGACTATTTACAGTGCCCTAGATGCAAAATGATGCAAGTTTTGACAAACTTTGAAGTAATTTTGTCCCTTTGGAAATTTTTTGATAATTTAAAGTGCCCTAGATGTAAAATGGTGCAATGTTTGACAAACTTTGAAGTAATTTCATCATATTCAATGCCATATTTTGGCAGCGTGTCATCAAAAGTGTGTGGGGGCGAAACAAGGCTTTCGCCCCTCACCATCGAGAGTGGAGGGGCGGTCGCCCCCTTCCCCCTTTTCCTACGACTATGTATCACGCTGAGTAATAACTGCTTTAAGAAATTTTGTTTGCTAAGGGGCAAACTGTCGTGATGTTTTAGTTTATTTCCACTCTAGAAAACACAGTACGTATACAAATATCACATCTAGAGAGTGGTCGGGGGAGAAGTAACATTTACGAACAGCTCACCCCTCCCCCGGGGCCCTCTTGACAACCCTCTCCCCTTCTCGTAACAAACGGGTATACAGAAGAACAAAGCAATACAGAACAATTTCATATAGAAAGTAAATTTAGTGGCTTAGATCATTCATTTGGATCCTGAAAATGTACACCCTTAGGTGTGTTTTTTTTTTGTTTTGAGAAAGTAGGTCTAGATAAAGACTTGTCATTCTTATACAGCTGTTGAGATTGGTCCAGAGCTTTTGGTCCTTGAAATAAACAGAACTATTAAAGGCTTGAGTTGTAAATCTGCTTACCTGAATATTGTCAGACTTCCTTGTGAGGCAGTGATGGTATCTTCAATTGAAGTTAAAATAATTTTCAAAATTTACACGCAAAATACCGTTAACGTACTTGGCCGTAACTTGATTCCTCAGAAAGGACGCCGGGCACAATATTAATCCAAGTGACCAGTGGTCGAGTGGCCCAATAACTTACTACAATTATTTCATTTGGGATGTGGAAGGAATGCGGTGGTACGTAATACCATGATAACTTCTTGTTGTATTTTATCTTTGATAAATGAAGACTATGATATGTAGTCTTTTAAGGGGGGGGGGTCGAGGGCAACTGACTTACCCATGTACCCCGGGCGAGCTGCTTTCATGCCGAGCAAGGTTATAATAGTTCGCTCACACGTTGCTTTCTTTCACAGTGATATCTCATTGACTTTGCCGGGGAGATACCGAATTATCGGCCATGCAGAATTATCGACCATCGGGTAGAACTGACGGAAAAGAGGTATATTGTGGCTCTGAGGTAGTGTCCGGGACTTCGGGTAACGGCCTAGCATAACCCTCCACATAAAGTACATGGGGGCTCATGAAGAATCGCATTTCCATCTCTGAAAGTTACACAATAGTCGGACTCAACTCGAAGACACTTATATACCGTGTAGGTAGGATTGTCGCTTGATTACTGGATTGTGGTCACGTAAAAGGGAGAGTTCATTTCTCAGTGACATGTTGTTAACAACAGCTCGGAAGTTTTTCATGACAGTTTAAGCTGGTTGACTGGACACAAAACACAGCTTGAAATCTTTCGATAGTGAAAAGGAAACACCAGGAAAGAGGAAACCGCAAGCTCTTTAGAAGTCGGCTGATGTGATAGTTAGAGGGTGAACAAAAGCACCCTGTCTCTAGTGTACCCCAAATATAGACACTAATAACTCACAAGGAGAAAGTAAAAAGTGACAAAGAAAATATTACTCTAACTGTAATTGCTGCTTCCAACAGAGTCGAGGCAAGGGGTATGTAACAGGTAGTTGTGCCAGAGAGTGGCCGAGAAGCCAGGTATATACCTGCGTAGTTGGCCTCACAATCTCACATTGAGCAGTAAGAGCTTTAGGTTGGCTTGTGAAGGTAGGAACCAGGGCGGACTGAGTAGTCGGGCAACCGGGCACTGCCAGAGGGCCGAAACAGATAGGGGGACCCACAATGTGTCATTCGGAAATTTTAATGAAAATCAGAAAATTCGGAAATCCAGGGAAATAACAAATCGGAGAGAATAGGAAATAATCTGAAGCTTGGAAGTTTCTATGTGGGATAGGTTGCGGCCATTATAAGTAGTGTCGGTGAGGGAAAGTTGATTCAGGTTGGGGAAGGAGGAGGGCCCATACCCATTTTACCCGGGGGCCCAGTTCATTGTCAGTCCGCCCCTGGTAGGAACTGGGAGGCAAGCCTGTCTCTGCTCTGGAGGGTACCTTGCCTACGTAGCAGGCTGTACGGCATATTCCTTGTTCAGTCATATTTCTAACCATCCCCAGGCATGGTCGCTGACAACAGCAGGAACAGGGAGAGGCCCCTCTACGCTAGTGGCAGCTCCCTGGTACGACCGACTCGGAAGTACATGGACAACCTGCTAATTGACACTTGCGTGGTCGGTACAGTATCGATTGCAATTAAAGTACAAAGTGAGGTCACCGGCTGCCACGCATGGTTAAATCAGGAAGCTCGCACTTCCTTTCGCCACTCCGACATTTCCGTGCGCAATACTTTTATTCAAGATTGTTCACATTCGTTTCCGCACTCAGTTTCACAGCTATTTTCTGCAGTAGGCCTTCATTTACTCTTTTTGGTTCGTCGGCGTTGGCGTCGCCGCATCCGTGGATAACTGCAATTCAAGGAAAGTAATGTAGTAAATGGTCATAGTCAAATAGGAGGTAAAACGCCGGGGAAGTTATCAGTTATCTTGCCGTCAGATTGTAGAGTGATTCATGCCTGGTACTTAAAAACTAACCAATATTGTTCTAAATTTTCTCACAATAGAAACTTCATTATAGATAGCAAAAACTAATGAAAAGATCGAGAATGTTAGTCAACTTGTACCGGTAAGTCATTGCGGCAGCCTGACGCTACCATCTTGAGGCTGGCAGGATGAAGGAGGTACTGACGTTTATCAATGGGTGAAACCACTCCTTTCTTCTGCTTATTTCTCATGATTATAGTCCATAGGAATATCTCTGCGAAGGTTAGGTGCAGTGTCCTATGTAACTTAGAACTGTACGGTGAAAATAGGCTATAATAGGAGCATCGGGTAGGGCTAGACCGGGGGAAAGGGGGAATAGCCCAGTCGGGAAAGTTGTCTCTATGTTGGGAAAGTTTTCAGTTTCGTCGTGGAGCCTGAAGTCCGTATGATAAAATATTTAATCCCGACGACAGACAGTCGGTAGCCCGACGAGTTGACTTTGCTCTCAGGAAGGGCAAATACTTCAATGAAAACCCCAAATTTTCCAGTTTTCCTCATTTAACAACAACAACAAAAAAAAAACAATCCAAATTTTTCAAATTTTTTTCAATAAAACCTCCCATATTTACAAACTTTTATACATAGAAGCCAAAAAAAAGAGTTGTATCCAAGTTTACCTCGATTGACAGATAATTCCGATTCCAGCGGCCATCATTCCTGGCCAACTTCTGTGCTAATTTCGATTCCATTGTCCTCAATTCCGAGGCAGTCCCGAGTCCGGGAATTTAACAGCGTATACCATATCATACGAATGTATGAAATACTATTTTTCAATTACAGTTAGTTCAAAAGTATTGATTTAATTGCCAATTTCATTGTGACCGCCCTGTTTTATGCATATTCAAAAGTGCATCTATGCAATTTTATTTTTGTGGACCCGACGCGAATAGTCCCCGGGTCCAGCTGCAGCCCATTCAGGCCAGCTCCAGTTCCCGAAAACTCCAATTCCGGGTCAGTTTTCGAGTCTCGTAAAAGACAGACTCGAGTTTGATATTGAGAGTATTATTTGTGGGGCTTAAGCGCGGGTCACGATAGAGCGATTTCAGATAGGATTACGCTCCGATTTTTGTGAGTAAGTTAGTTAGTTAAAATCTTTTCCATCCCTTGTCGGAAAGAGCCAAAAAATTACCAACCTGTGTAAATATATGATTTGTACCAGAGGACTATGAAAATGAAATGTAAC
>WURT03000002.1:541728-568076 GCA_009936505.3 Holothuria glaberrima | reverse complement strand
TACAATCCTATATTAGCCTGATCCGGTAAAATCCAGTTGAAATTAAAAGTCCAATTGAACTGGTGCAGTAAAGTCCAGGTGAACTAATCACAGTAAAATCCAGTTGAACTACCAATCACACTAAATTCCAATTGAGCTGGTCCAGTAGAGCTGGTCTAGTACAGTTCAGTTGAACAAGTTACAATTAATTCCTATTGAAATGGCCCAGTAAGGTACAGTTGAAGTAACCATAAACAAAGTTCACTTGAACTGGTCCAGTAAAGTACAGTTGAACTGATCACAATAAAGTCCTCTCGAACTGGTCCGGTAAATCCAGTTAACCCAATCAAAATATATCCCAATTGAACTGGTCAAGTAGAGTTCAACTGAACTGGTCACAATTAAGTCACATTAAAACGTGCCAGTAAAGTCCAGTTGAACTAACCATAATATAGTCCAATTGAACTGGTCCAGTTAAGTGAGGTTTAACCAATCACAATATTGAACTGGTCCAGTAAAGTCCAATTGAACTGGTCCAGGATTTTCACTTAAACTGGTCCAGCAAAATCCAGTTGAAATGGTCCCGTTAAGTCCAGTCGAACCCATTCCTTACTGGAAAGATGTCTCGAAGGATTGCCAAAAGACAAATTCTACAATGAAAAATGATGTTCCGGCGCACTTCGCGCGCAACTTGTTGCCGATTACGCCCTTCATCCGACTAACCTGTAACGAAAAAAAAATATTCCTGGAAAAGATCATTTCTAGTTAACTAAATGTACATAAAGCGTTTAAATCTGGAGTCAGAATTTAAATGTAACCTTATACTAGCCATGGGCCTCAGGTATCCTTATGGTAACCTGTATTGTGCCATTAACATTGAATATCATTAATCAAACAATGATATAAAATCTCCGAGACGGATTATCTGGGGCCGATTTTTGCGCTCTTAAAATGAAGTTTTTCGGGAGCTTTCAGGAGCTTCTCTCCTTGGATCCCTACCGGGGTTCAAGGGGCCCTAACGAGGGTTTAGCTTGCGTGGGTTATTATTTGTAGAAGAGTGAAGAGAGTTTGTTTGTAAATTCCTTGCTAATTATAAAGTCTTTGCGATTTTTACGTATTACAAATGCCAATCAGAGAATTTTAATCAGTGCTTTAGCCAGGATTTTAAAGAAAGGTGTCTCACTTGTTACAGATTCACCAGGTAACTATCCATCTGGCGCCGTCGGCGTCAACGCGAAGCGCGAAGCCCCCTACGGATGGGGTCCAGGGGGCAAACAACCATGGAAGCAATGGCTTTTTCACATCATTAGGGAAAAGTCATGCTCACAAAGCTGTAAAACACATAAGTCTCTTTGAATTATTAGGTGTTTTATAACTGAGTGTTCTCATTTATATTACAGGAACTAATTTGTCCGTAGAAAAAGGGGAAGTTATAGATTTTGGCGGGGACTAATTTGGTTTGAAATATCAGTGAGTAATTTACTAAATAAAGTAATTAATTCCTAGCTTAAAACAAAAAACTTATGGAGAAAACATTACAATTTGTATCAAAGATAAAATTTGAACAAATTATTAGGAACTGTAAAAGAAAACGAAGTCAATGTGGCTCTGTGACATCTATGACATGATACCTCTAAAACAGAATAAGATACGATGATGTTTGCATGCATGTACCAATTAAAAACATGTAATACTTTTTTCGGGGACGGGGTTCTGACCTACTTTCCTAGAGGAAAATCTGTATTAACCTAGAGAATCGTTCTCTGGTTTTACAGTAATGTGTCCAAAAATTAGTTTTGCTTCAACTTCACGGTATGCTGCATCTCCTAGCCTGTTATCCCAGGCTTGTACACATTATGCTTAGAAGGTTTGCTTTCCTATGACAGCAGTAAGGTATGTAAGCTGCCCCTCCCCCACTTTAAAAATAGTTAGCTGACAGCACTTCATTGTGGCTCAACAACAGCTGTACTTACATCGGTGAGATCAGTGTAGGACTTGAATAAATTTGAGACGAATTCGTTCTCCTCCTTCGAATGAATCGACACTAGGTTAGCGAGCTTGACACCGCCCCCATCCGACTGACAATTATAATTGGCCTCTTCCCAAGTTACTCGTTGTCCAAAAAACCTGCATAGGAGAAGTGAAACCAACACATAGCATTTAGAGGCTCATCTTTACTGGGAAAATGTAGTCACCCACAATTGAATTAGTATAGACCTTATGCATATGACTTCACAGGGCAGAAAGTGCTTCCTTGTTTGGAGACAAGCATGTTAAAGTATCACTGCAAGTTACACCAACAAATGCACAAAGCTGGTCTGTTAACCACTCGGATATGTGCGTAAATCTACTACGCGTGCCCGAGGTCTATATTGCGTGCGTGCCATGTGCGTGCTTCTTTGTTCTGTCTCCAAATTGACGTTACTTGCATGTTCTTAGTAAAAAATGGAAAGAAACATAACTGCTTTTGGACAATTTTATACAAAATCTTCCAAAATCGTCCTGCCATTAAAAATCGTTAAGGACAATTATACACTCCAGCATCGTTGCCTGGACTATTCCATTGCAAAACGATCAAATGAACTAGCAGTGTCATAAAACGTTGAGGTTTCTTCGTATTATGGAAGATACAATTAAGTTTGTCCTTCAGCCGTAAGGGGCAATAATTGAGGTAGACATCCCCATTACAAAGTGGAACAGTCGGCTAATTACGCAATAAAACATTCCTTTGTTAGTAACCTTGACAAATCGTCCAAAAGCAGTAATTTTACCCACCAATAGCGTCCAAAAGGCACAGGACAAAAATGGACGAAGAAAAACGTCGTCCAAAATCTTTCAAAATCGTCTCATTTTTCACTGGGTGACGTCAATGCATAAGGTCTATAGCATGGCACCCTAATTATAAATGAACGGCTCTTTGTAACTCGTGTGACAACTTTTTTTGTATCCGAATGGTTTCATTTATGTATATTAACGTCATGGTTGCTCTTTAAATCTTTAATATGTTATGTTTTTATTTTTCAACATCAAGAAGTCCCATGTTAGGTGATTATGAGGAGATTTGCAACAGGTTTTGCCATGCGGTGCTTTGTTTTGGGCGGCTGTTCATTCCCTTTAAGCTTTTAATTAAGTGGTATTTGTTTGGTCGCCAAAAGTTTAAATAAATTTCATGGATACTTCAAATATAGGCCAATGTATTATAATATATTATGTAATATATGCACAACTTTTGTTGCAGTTTTAGACTTAAAGTCGACTTTGAATTTCTTACATTGCTTTATGAACACGAAGAGCATACTGTGACGATCAATAGGCTCGAGTTAAGTATTTCCTTAAGCCTACCGCACAAGAGGGTAAATTAGCTCAGCAGAATGCTCGCGTGTCACTTTGCTCAGCTAATTTCTCACATGTGCGAGCGAGTTTTGGTAAGTCTTTCGCCTTTCGAGGCAAAAGACTCAAGTGTGTACCTGATCTGAGCATTTGGCTCACGTCTTCTAACCACTGCTCAAGTGTAGTCTGAATGAGTACGCCTAACTTTAGGTCTATTCATAGTCGATACATGCCACATTGGCAAAGTCAACAGTTTTGTTCGTACAACATTCATTAACTTATAAATCTGAACAGTCCCAGTACTCTTACAACGCCCACAAATTTTTATGCCCATGTAGTGGGGCCTAAAAAATGGATAGGATAGTCTAATTTTGCCAGTGCAATGTAAAGAAACCAGGGTGTGTTTTCCCCGTGGGACATCGGACAGAGTTCTGAAGTGTTTAAGTGTGCTGCCGTTGATCCCTGCAACCTGAACTGAAGCCTCCCATTCAGCTGTCTCTTCGGCAGGAAGCTACGGGGCGTAGTAAAACATTATGCAGTTGCTTTGCCCTAGTTATTGGCGTAGGAACTACATTGCCCAAAGTCAGGAGTCTTAAACGGAATCTTAAGGCAACATGACTTATCTTTGTGGTGAGAACTGACTCTAATCGTCGAGAAACGGATAAAATGGCATTTAACTTCCTAAGATGAATGTACAACGTAGTGTGAAGACACACAAATCGGCTGGCTTTTTTTTTTTTTTTTTTTGCAGTGGAAGAGCCCTTATTATTATTAGATGCAATTTGGTGCATCATTTTGGAAATTTTTTTAGGTAAGTTACTGCACCTTTTTAACATATCTTACAGAAAAGACAAATAAGGGTTCCCTCTGGAAATTTTTTGAATATTTGAGGGTACTAAGACGCAATTTGGAGCATCATTTTCGATAAATTGTAGGGCAAATTACTGCAAATTTTGAACATTTCTTACGGAAAAGACAAAAAAGGCCTCCCTTTGGAAATTTTTTGGACATCTTAGGATCACGAGATGCAATTTTGGTTCGAAAAATCCTATTTATTACTGCAAATATTTTACATTTCTTGCAGAAGCGACAAAAAGGGGTTCCCTTTGGAAATGGATATTTGAGGGTCCTTAGATGCAATTTGGTGCATTCTAACAGAAGAGACAAATAAGGGTTCCCTTTGGAAAATTTTTGGATATGTGAGGGTTCTGAAATGTAATTTGGTGCATCATTTTGGACAAAGGAAAAGGTTAATTACTGCAAATATTTGACATTTCTTACAGAAGAAGCAAATAAGGGGTTTTCGTTCTTGAAAAGAGGGGGGCTGAAGCATACTTCCTCCCCCCACAAATTTCGTTTGGGGTGGGGGCTATCGCCCTCCAGCCCCTGCTTCCCACACTCTTGTTATTATTGTAATGGCTTTACTGGTTAGGCACACAGCGATGCACTGTGTCAACCTTCTCGCTTTCTGCAAATTTTATGGTTTATGCTTGTAATTCTATACAGTAATTTGAAAGACCCGTTCATTTTGAAAAAAAAACTGGAACAATGCCAGTAGCGAACTCTTGCTTTCATTATGCTTTCTGCATCATGAAAGTTTGCATTCATCGAATTCAACTTGCCTAGCGACATTGTGACTAACCTATAACAGTTTCCGTTGAATGAGGTCCAATATGTTGGGCATTCCGAAAAGCATTGTTGAGGGGTAGTGCAACATCCCAGTTGCTAAATGGGAAAAGTAAAAAGCAAAGTCTTCCAAACAGATAGCACCATTTCGATCAGGATATTCTAATAAAACATAAAGTAGAAATGGCATGAGTGTCACATTAACGAAAACCACTCAAAGTCAGGGTTCGTGCGCATAACGTTATCGGAGATGCAACCTCGGAGTCGCTTCTCGACCTATTAGCTAAAATCATGTGAAGTACCTGTTCTCTCCAGCCAGTCAAGGACCAGACCACGCATGACAGACCCTTGATGTAGAAATCTGAGGGTCGAGAAGTTGGTCAGTTAAGTTCGTTGTCCTTTCAGGGAGCAGGGAGCAGAGTCATGTTTGGTTTTGCACCTTGGCTCTTCGCCGGCGAGTCGAGGGGAATGTGTAAAAAGTATCGGAGATGCAAGCCCGGAGAACTGGTCTTAACGGGGTCCCGACTGATAAAACTCTCTACACATGCAAAACTTAACAAGGCGACTTCCAGACATCCCAGGTAAAGGAGACAATATCATAGTTAATTAAACTTAGTACTAAAATAATCATATAGTTAATTTACTGAGTAGTAAAACAATCATGTCTCAATCTAGTTCGGAGACATGTATCAGTTATACGACGACGTTTATCTTCAATTTTGCTATCGTAAAGGTCGTCACTAAGGCAAAATGTAGTTAAAAGTTGCTGTCAAGTTTGTCTCCATACTAAGATCAAGTGCCATCTTTAATCGTACAACCTGCAGTACATACAACGGCTCGGATGATGGGTAACATCTTAACATCATTTCACACAATTTTGAACAAAATGGATGGAAAATACTCAGTCAAAGATGGTTAAATGGACGATGGATGATCACCTCCTCCCTGCCCTGAACGAAGATGCCTGAGTGTAGATATTACCACCGACACCGATGGATAGCTTTTTTCCGAGGGCACACATCCTTTCGTGACACATACTGTGAATTCTACAACCCAACATGAAACAATTGAGCTATACTTACTTTTCAGTTTTCCCAACCAAACCTTTTTTTTTCGAACATATTGAATAAGAATTGCCAGGAATATTTCAAATTCAGTTTACCCAAAAGTTGTTGCAATACAGAATTTGCAAAAATTCAGTTCGCTAAATAACTTGAATATCTGTGGTACAAAAGTTTACTCACAGGGGTTGTAAGCCTTGAGCCCACTCTCGGACTCAATTCCAGACGCCAGCTCGTTTTTACTGTGATCGGAACTGGCCCGAAATGGGAGGTTCGGACTTAGAATTGGTCCAAATTAGGGCTACTACAATATCGGAAATGGCTACCATCGGTACTTTGTCCCTGATGCAGATCTCTTGTTAACCCATTTTGTTTCACAAATCAATACTGACGGCTATGATGGCTACACCACTGCGCAACGTCGAGAAACCAGTTTTCACGAAGTGTCGTCACATCAAAACACCATAAGTTGTCGTGCTTCGCGCGACTAAGTAAGACATTCAAATGCAACGTAAGAACATTCAAATGCAATATTGTATTAGGTGCCCCTTTGTGTGTGCATTTTTGTATGGGCGGGGGGGGGGGGTTAATCAGTATTTACAGACTAAGGTGCCGGAAAAAACTTCCAACTTGTAATGAATGGAAAACATTAGGCCAAAATGAGGGAAATTGGAGATATTGTAGTCTATTTGTGTCATATTGTTCCGTCGCCTTTTTAGGTAAGCAGCTGAAATATTGACTCCGTGTAAGCAGGTAAGGGACTGAAAGCACGGTCTTTTACTGAGTCTGCCATAGGCATACAACCTGTGGAGATCCTGTCTTATTTATATAACAGCCAATCAACCTTTCTTGTGAAATTGTGAAATGCAAATCGGCGGGGCGAATTTTAGGGTGGCTGGACCAGGAGCCACTTTCCGTCTAAAAGTTATCCTGGTTCTGGTTTACGGGTTCAATCTGGAGCAAAGTTATTTTTACATGTAGAAAGTAACCATCATGTATCCGTAATGTCATGTTTTGATTTTGCATTGGTATATGCTTCGTTGTTTAGTCCATTGGTACGTCATAGGATGCTCTAGGTTAAAGGTTGATCACCTTGCGCTAATCATTGGACCAGGTAGTAGCTCCATGGTTCAAATAGAATGATTGTCTAAAGGAAACCTAACCGAACAAATTTGGTTGTCAGTCCCAAGTTTGGGTCATCTTAAGATAAAGCAAAAATAAGTCTTCTTGATATTTGCCGAGTACACACTTCAGGGTCAAAGCACTGCTGCCCTTGATATGAGTTTACTTAATATCAGACCTGATGTTAGAGCTTCAGTATGCAGGTGTCAATTGAGACTTAACCTCCGCAAATGAAAACCATGAGACGGGATGCGTGTGTCATAGTTCGAATGTTTTTAAGGAAATTCATAAATTCTTCCCCTACCCCACAGCTGCACACATGGTGTTAGATTCCAACATTGAAAATCGCCTTTCATTTGGGTTTGTATCGACTTGAGAAATGGAGTCACAGCATGACATGAGTTTGTAGTATTTTCTTACTGCCTTATAAAGCCCGAGGTATATGACAAAACTTAAAAAAAATATATTAGCGAAGTGCAGAGCCACTCTGAGGAAAATTGACCAAAACGGAGAAAGTTTACACTAAAGCTTGAGAATGTATAACCAGCAGTTATGTGAAGGTCATTTGAACATGTTAGATAAATGTATATGGCATTTTGTGACTAATTAGGCTATTTTTGATACTTATAAATGATTCTCTTGCTTCTTTAATGGAGGCACAGTACTAAAATGCTTACAGAGAGCTGTGGTTTACGTGTGCGATCGAACAAAGCTTTTCTGGACTCAGGCTGAAGTACTTTTGCATGGGGTGTTAAAAGCTATACATAATCTAAGACGCCGAAAGCATCTTAAAAAAGAAAGATTGAAATCGATTTAAACTGGTAACGTTGGCAATTTGATAGAAATTCCGACAGCATTTCCCACTCAATAGTCAATCACCATTTTGAAAGAGGAAAATCACAGGTCTGGTTGATTTTACTCTCAGTGTCGTATTTTTATATGACTGCGGATAAAATACAAATGCCGTAACATCTTTCCAGGATTAAGAGAATGGAGTCAATAAATAACAAGTTGCAAATGCTTCTGTAAGTACATGGAAACAAAAATTTCATGTATGTTAGCATAGCAGTACTACCATGCTCCGAGCACTAGGAGCTGATCTCTGTACGTAAATTGAAGTTCTACTTTTGAAAGAATTTGAAAAGTCGATCAAGTTGCGATAAGTATTTGAAAGTTGCCCTTTTGTTAATAACTAGCTGATTTCATTTCATCGGGCTAGTCGGACCCGCTGGGAAGGGCTTTTAACTGACCCGGCGTCATTTTGTCTGGCTGTTTTGGCCACAACGCTGATTAAGGTTGGTCTCAGCCTGGCGACTTGTTAGGGTACAAATCTAAGTCAGGACATAAAATTTCGAGCCGAGGAACTTGTAATGGGCGTGCAGTGTAATGAGTACAAGTGCGCTGTCTGTGGTCTGAGTATGAGCAACCATCGTTTTCATGAGTACGAGTGCAAAATGTTTTATGAGTACTAATGTTTGATTTGTAAAATCTGTAACTACGGGTGGAAATACAAATACTTTATTTTAAATGTGCTCAATCATGAGTACGTTTGTATACTCACTACGAGTCAAACAAAAGGTTAATGAGGCCATTATTTCAAACTCAATGGTGTATTTGTTCGCCAATTAAGTTTGTAATATCCAGGTGTCCGACCCTCATTCAGGTCTACTTATACGTTGCTCTTTTTTTTTATTCCTTACCGAAAAGGCAAGGAATCTATACTAAATATGTGTGTGTAAGTGTGGTCACTTCTTTGATATATTTTGGGGTACAAAGTGAACTTCATACAACTTTCGGGGTACACATTCCTTTCTGGATACTTTTTCGGGGTACGACAAGCTTTCCCATTGTTTTCGGGGTACACCTTTCCAAAAATATTTGTGTATGTACCCCAAAACATATTAAGTACAAACTGACAAACATGTGTGTGTGTGTGTGCTTGTGATGCTTTGCTTGATAACACGATATCTCCAGATAGCAATGATGGATACTTTACATACTTGATCAAAACCTATTCAATTATTATACTAAGAGAAAGAACCCTAGAGTGTTTGGTAAAGGTCAAAGGTCATGTGAGGTCACCAGAGGTCATACGTCGAAAGAATTATACATGATATCTCTAGGTATAAAGCATGGATACTTTTTATTCTGGCATGTGGATGCCTTATAATCGAAAGATAAATACACACATAGTAACTTTTATATAGCGCAAATTCCACGATAAATCCTAATTTATAGGATAAATCCTAATGTTTTTGGTAGAGGACAAAGATTATCTGAGGTGCACAGGAAGTAAAAATACAAAATCCTTAAAAACTGATTGTAAACACTATATCTCAAGATCACAACGATCTAAATTTCATGGTGTATTGATGTTTTATATTTAGATGAAAAACGCTATTGTTTTCAGTGAAAATCAACGGTCATTTTAGGTCATCAGAGGTAAAAAAAAAAAACCAGAAACCTTGAAAAAACACGATATTTCAAAGCAGGAGTGATGGATTTTTTTATACTTTGAATGCAGATTTGTCTTTTGAAGAAACCGAGGGTCCTACGGGTTTTTGGAGGCCAAAATTCATCTTAGATCATCAGAAGTGGAAATATGGAAACCTCGTAAACTAAAATGGCGGTGGATGGTACCTCCAAATTGTGTTATATCTTAAGTATGAACTCGTTTGAAATATGTTGTAATTATAAGATGATTAGAAATACCAATTGTTGATGGTATTGTGCTCGGTTTCTCATACAGGTGGTCGGGGTTTGAATCACCTCACAAGACACTTCCTTTGTTAACTTTTGTTATTAAAGTTTTGGTGGAATTCAAATGTCGTATGAGGTCTCAGAGGTCAAATTATGAAAACGTAGAAAAAGATATCTCAAGAGGGAAACATTTGAGGGATAAATATCATCGCAACAAGGCATCCCTTCTAGGTAAAGAATCACTAAGCCTCTGTGCAGTTTGGTTTGATTCCTTGCCAAAGGCAAAAGGAATTCATGCAATCATAATGGCTTGTGCATGTGTGTGTGACAGGCGCGGATCCAGGATTTTGAGAAAGGGGTTCGGCCGAAAGCAGTTGACCCCCTGCCCCCTGTAGCTACGCCACTGTCCGACGGCGACCATTTTGAAATCAAAGTGATCGTCATACATGTATTTTATTCGGCTGAGCTTAAAATTGTAAACATTTTGACCATTTTGTGTATATCTTTGCTTTTATGTTTTTCTACTTTCTCGTATCTTGTGTATACACTGTCGACGGAAAATCAGTTTCCGTTTTTTAATTGAAATGGATAAAAAACAGTTATCTTTCTATCTATCAAATCATGAAAGTTTGGTCGTAGGTACTTTCAAGTAAGCTGATTCATATTATACTTGGTATACCTATATCGCTACCATCACGTGACTGACCTCCATTTTGAATTTAAAAATGACTGCCATAGAATCTATCTACCCGGGTTTCTTAGAGTTTAGACCCAGCCGGTCACGTGATGGTAGCGATGGGTAACAAGTAGAATATGAATCAGCATACTTGAAAGTACGTATGAGGATATTTTATTCTTTTTATGCAGTCAAAAACTGCACAATTTACCCAAAATCTGGCCCTTAGCTGCTGTATAATTATAACATATCAGATATTTTAGGGCTGGATTGAGCCTTCCCGATGTGCCTGAAACTGAGTTCTTTACCAAGCGCCCATATGTAGACGTATTCATATGACCCTTTGCCTTTTTTACCTTTCAAAACAGCTAAATACATGGAAGGTGTAAATTGTATGAAGATTTTCGTTTTCTATGCACAGGAAGAAAAGATGACTATATGGTGGCTTATATCGTTTGTCAAACAAGTGCATGTCATATGAAAAAGAAAAAAATATATAATAACGTTTTTATGAAACTTAAGGGGGACGCTTTTTTCAAAGGTCAGGTTGCAGCTCGTCAGGCAGCCTTCTTCGGGCCCTGAGAGAGTAAATAATAGGCTGGAGTGTCATATGTGCTACATGTTTGCTGTGGAAATCCCAACAAATAGTTGTAGATGAACAGAGCGATGAAGAAGACGGTTTTCAATACCTATGAGTAATTTGCAGTATTAATGCGAAATACTATAAAACATGTTTGGAAAGAAAAAATGAATTGTCTTTAAAACTCCATTGACAGCCATTTTTGCTCAGGTTATCAAATAGGGCGTACATGATCTTTACCACTTAACAACACACGGTAGTTCTACTCCCCGGAAGATTGCCCTTCCAAAATCTGGGCTTACCAATTTTGGAAGGAGTGAAGTCATCAAATTCATTTTGTCAATATTGCAGGCTACTAAAAAGGGGGATGGAGGGGGCACCCAACTGTAGATACTTCAATCTGCAAAAGTACTCTTGTTTGTAGTAGCGACACAAGGATTTCAAAAGTAGAGGGTAAGAGGGGCAAGCAAAACATTTTGGGGCAAAAAGTGCATGCGCATTGTTCTGCAAGCTTTGTACAGAAGCGAACTGGGGTAAGTGGGGCCATGACTTAAAATTCCCCCATGCTCCCCTCCCCCGGTGGCATCCATGCTTATTGGAAAAGACTTACTGGATGACTCGATAAACAGAAAACTTGAAGAATGTAATGAGTAACATAATTTACTTATCTAAAAATGAATTTATTCAATGTTTGTCTCCTTTTTTATTTCAACTTCCTAATCCCTTCCGGACCAATAAGGCACTGATACAGAATCTGGTCATACATTTGACCAGATCTGGAAAATAATGATCTGGTGAAACAAATGACCACATTCGGGATCATAACCCGATTAATCCAGATTGGGTTCAGATGTGACCCAGACGTTCTAATAAGAGTGTAGTTTGACCTTTGAGCCTCATGTTTCTACAGACTAAGAAAGAAAACGAAGTGAAACAAACAGAAGATACATACTTTTATTAATACCATGATTATTTATCATAAAACTTAGAGAAAACGAGGAAAGGAAAATAACAGAAGCTGAACCCTTACATCCGATTAAAGCTCCAGACAGGGAGACTGAGTTAAACAGCTCTCAGTCAGACTGACTGAGAGCTTGAAATTATATTACCTTCGAGAAGGACCCCCACCACCATCACCAAAATTGTGTAATAGCCTCCTATATTACGGTAATTCACAAAAGATTATTTGACATCCGATACTATCTTGGTAATTTCCTTTGAATTCTTTTCTACCATGAACTCCAAAAAGTGTTTATAGGTATTCAATATTTTACTTCTTAGTAAACCGCTTTTCTGCCCCACTTTGTAAATACGTATAATTGTTAAACGCGCAAAATTTCTAGAAAGGAATCTTTAATTCTAAACATTGCCAAACAATTATTTTGGGAATAACCGTATTTACAAAGTGGGGACAACAGTCTTTCAATCTTATATAAAATATTTTGATGCTCCTTTCTGGTAAACCACGGGATAATTATCTAAATAAATGAAATGGCGGACTTTAAATGATTTCCGTAAAAAGATGGAAGTACGTCAAAATGAATTAACAAAGATAACAGGATGATGAAGCATATGCTAACAGAACTGACAATGCACTTATAATGGAAGTATTTTAATAAGGCGTTTTACACATAAAGTATTGATGGCTATCAGACGCCTCAACTAATTCCCAGTTTGAGGACTGTGGATTCCTGGGAGGTATGAGAACAACGGCATCTAACTCAGAACTTGGATTCGGTTGACCTGCTGCCCATTTATAGTAGTCTGTAGGTGACGCGTCAGACCACTGGAATGTCCCTGCTCCCGGAGTCGGCTCTACCAATCCGATCCACATGCGGTCATTTGCGCTAGGCTATGGAAACAATCAAAGGATTATTCGCGATGAAAGAATAATAATAAATTAAGCATAAATACTTCTAGCCTGCGTAGCTGCCATATGTATGATCTCTCCGTTGATATACTTACAAGGTTTATAAGATAATGTAAAAACGCTCGTTTACCGATAATATAAAAAAAAATTACCGATAACGTAAAAAATGTTTTAACGACGTTTCATATGGAATTGAAAATGTGGAATTATATCAAAAAATTTTGAATGAGGTCGTAGGTCATACCCCAGGGAAGGGCGCTCTCACCCCTCTCGAACAGCGCTCCTTTAGCTATTTTTCCCGTACAGAAGTACATTGAAAGACAGCAAAAGAATTAAAGGTCACTTTTTGTCAATTGTCTAGGCCAGGGTTGGGGAACCTCCGTCCCGCCCGCCTAATGCAAGCCCGCGAGACTATTTTATGCGGCCTTCGAGGAAATTAATACATGCAAGTACAGAAACACTTAGAGTAAATGATGATAATTTTATCACCCACGTTGTCCAACGTTTATCCTGCTGATATGACTTTCTGGATATCTCACGTAAATCTTCTGTGAAATACTACTAGTATTTTGCCAGGGAGTTGCTATTTTCATGGCAACTCCTTGATGTCAGGGGTTATTATACTAATAAAACCCTAGTATGCACAATGTAACTTACCTATAAATGCAATGACAAGTATTTCGGGTACATAATCCTTGTACGTCTAACGGTGAGTTCACACCAAAACCGAAATCTGCTGCGTTTTGCGGACGGGACGCACATTTTTTCCCAGAACAAATAGGGGCAATTTTATGTCAATGAAAATTTAGAAAATCACCTCATTGCTTCTAAGATAACAAATTTCGCGTCCCGCCCGCAAATCGAGGCAGATCTCGGTGGGAGACATAGAACTAAACAGAAATGTACTATCACGTGTACCGGTCGATCTCTTATAGCGTGAAACTCACTGCGCAGGGAACTTATTCACGGAGGTAGATAGAGGGAAAGGGAGAGCACTGTCCCTGTCAAGAGCGAATCAAACGTTTATAAAGTGGATAATTTTGCAATGTGCAGAGAAAAAAAAGTAAAAGCTGGTTTCAAAATATGCATCCTTTTCAGCGCGCTTCGCGCTCTTTTCATATGTGGACATTCACTATTACTTTATACTCAAACTAAAAAACAAATAATCATAATTTGATACTGCTGGTCTGCACATCCTAACATCTTCAATGTCATTTAAAGAGAGTGTATAAAGATTCTTTTATTGCCTACAAATTACTGTAAACTCCAGAGCCCCAGTTCCTTGTATGTGCTGTTCCTTTAGACCCCACCAGGGCCTGTTTGGAGCCTCTTGGTAGGCGCCTCATAACAGCTGGTTGTGCCATCGCTGTCTGCGGCCCGCGAGTGGATTATGACTAACAAAACGGTACGTGAGAAGAAAAAGTCTCCCCACCCGTGTTCTAGGTCAAGAACATAATGTTATCATCTTTCTCCTCCATATTCTTAAAGCGCCCTCACTCCCCTGTTGTTCCGCAAGCTCACCTAAAAGAACATACCTACGATAAAAATTATCATAAAAGGATTTCATATATTTTATAACATCAAGGTGGGTCATATTGATGGCACAGCTTATTAACATAGGTTTATGGTCCATTAGAGGGTGCCCCCCAATCACCCTCTAATAAAAACCAGATATTTCAAAACTAAAGGATAGAAAATAACATTTTTGAAATCAGCGTGTCCGAAAATCCCAATAGTATTATATCGTTATTCTTAAGCTAAAGGAAGGTTATTTCCACTTACCCCTGTCCCACCCCAGGGGAAGAACGGACTAGAATCGAGCCTCCTCACACTTCATAAAAATTGCGTCCTAGAGGTTATCGATCACACTGATCATAGATCCGAAGTCAGTCTTCCCGTATCTTGGTCGTAGTGGGATATGCGGACCGTCAGAGGGCCCATTTTTAGGTCTATAGTCCCTTAGAGCAGATATTGGGGAAAACTTGTTTTATACTAGATGGTTACCATTTACAATTTAGGAATATGGTTTAGATTGCACTCGTTAAATGAAGGGTGAAAGTTTCCCCTCCCACATATGCTATCACTAATACGGGGGCCGAGTTGCTCAATGGGGAGTTGTACAAGAGGGGTGAGAGCCCCTCCCCTGGGGTATGACCTACGACCTCATTCTAAATTGACATATGACCTTTTTGATAAAATTCCACGTTTTCAATTCCATATGAAAACGTCGTTAGAATAGTTTTTACATTTTCGGAATTTTTTTTTACACTATCGGTAAACGAGCGTTTTTACATTATCGGTAATTTTTTTTTTACATTATCGGTTCAAAGAGTGTTTTACATTATCGGTAAATTGTTTTTACATTATCGTTTTATTTACATTATGGGTAACATTTTTTTACATTATCGGTCGTTTTTACATTATCGGTTAATTGTTACATTATCGGTTGTAACAGGGGGAGGAGGCATTCCGGGCTCGTAAAATTTGGTAGAAGTATTGGTCTATTTATTGTTAGAAACAACAATGGTCTTCAAATGACGCGAATATTTCTCTGATAATCATCTTTGATAAGATATTTCTCTGATAATCGTCTTTGATAAGAGTCTCTCAGTTCTACTCCGTTGATGCCTGTATCAGTAACGAGAAGACCAATATAAGGAACAACAATTGAATCACATGATGATATCACATTGTTGTAAACTGTTTCAAAAACAGAACACCGGCAAATGTGATACTTTGTTTTCACCTTATTTTTCTTCTTTCGTAAGTAACTAAATGTTGACGCTATGTTTCGCTATGTTTTGTACACAAATTTCATGAAATATTGTTAATATTGACTGGGAGACTTGCAAAAAATCATTGTCAGAACGATTTTTTTAAATTAGAAGATTTAATCATGGGCAGCGATCCCGGGAGAAGGGGGACATGCCCCCTAAATTTGAGAAATCGCCAATTGACTTTTATTTTTCACACAGTAAATCATTTGAAAAACGGGGTTATGTCCTCCAGTACTGGGAACGATTCGCCGCCCTTGGATTAATTTATAAGTTTTCAAAGACCATGTATGTACTTGGCAAAACATTTTGTAAAGCTGAACACATTCGTTCGAGCTAGGAGGTGAAGTCAGTTCTCTGGTTGGCGTGGACTGTGAAACAGTCTTGCGACTGATAAAACGACAGTGGAGTTATCGCGTGTATCTTTAAAGAGGTATTGAGGCAAGGCGTAGAAGATATGTGGGTGAAATTGAACAGTTGCAGTTGGAGAGTATTAAATGTTATATGGTCTTTATACCATTATCCCAAATTCTGGCATTCAACCAAATAGCCGAGTTGGTTAAATCTCTTCTTAACATCGCAACTACAATAGTTTAAACATGTCCTGATTCAATTGCTTGATATTTCGTGTGGTGTTACCAGAATGGCAATTTGGTTAGTTAGTTAGATGAGGTTTAACGGCCCAGTTTCCAACCAAATGGTTCAAGTCAAGCCGGCCACGGGCTTTTACCCAGTTGTAGCTCACTGGCTTGTTTTCCCTTACTCCATTGCTTATGCGGGGCATCACGCTCAAAGGCAGAAGGTTCCATTTTTAAAGTCTTTGGTATGACTCTACCTGGGAAATCGAACCCGGGCCTCCCGCGTGAGAGGCGGATGCTCTACCACTAGACCAAGCACGCGGTCTACGTTACCAGAATGGCAAATGAAGATTAGCAGGAATTACTGAGGAACAAATATCGAGAGATATATACAGATAATCGCTAGGCTAGCCCGACGGAAGGGTACCTAGGGACACGTTCTTATACAGACAACTTTCTTGTGCAATGCCATCACCTCCCTCTGCCTTTTCCCTCCTTAAATAATAGCTTGCTGAGCCACATCGATAATTTGTTAATAAACATTTTACCAATTTGTAATGTTGGGTAATGTTTCTGCAACCACCTCTTCATGCATAGGGTTTATTATGTCTATATGCTCCTAATGATACAAGCAATTTCCAAAGGCCTCCTGAATGTTTCCACCTTTAATGTACCTAGTCTAAAATTGCAAAAACCCGGTCAGTAGTGGATCCATTGGGCCAAGGTAATCTGGGCCAGGTGAATGAAGTGACAAACAGCAGTTTATGACACATGACTGTATTTGCAGACAACCTGCCGCATCAATCAGTCAAAAGTTCTAAAAGTATAGCAAACGTCCTCAGTAATGTTCTGTCGAAGTCCCGTTCAACATAATGAACCATAATTTCAAGAGTTACACAGATAAAACAAGTTATGCCGTGTTATTTTCTTAACAATCACTTTGTGGATGAACAGAATTTCCGGTGATAGGGATGAAAAATGGGTGTCAAAATTATAGTTCTCAGCGCGTATGATTTTTTGAGGGATATAGAAAACGGAAGAGGCTGGAAAAACGAGGGTCAAGGAAACAAGGGACATACAAAACATAAGTAGGCAAGAAAGGGAAAAGGAGGCAGGAGAAATGAACTTCTGGCTGTAAAAATGTGCCTGCAACCGCGGAAGCCAGAACACTGGAGGCGAATCACTGAAAGAGAAAACTTTAACATCCACCCGATGAGTGGAAGTTGTAACTTAACCAATGTTGGCGTGTACCTGCAGTAGCGTAGCTACGGGGCAAGACAGTCCGTCCCAAAGACGGTTATGTTAAGGGAAGACATTTTTAACCGGTGCAATGAAAAGTTAATGGTTTCCGCACTTTTCAACTTCATATCTGGTTCTCCCGTGTCGCCGCCTGGGATTGTTACTGTTAAAGGCATTTTCCAGTGGCTTTTCACAAGGATCTCACATGAAGGAGAAAAAAATCAGTTCATGCCCTCCAAACCCCGGAGCAATTCTTTTTTCTAACTCGAAGTATCTCACATTTAAAAGTATACATTTTTGTCAAAAACTGCCTCCAGTTCTCATCAAGGTCACAGAATTTTGAGTGGGCACATTCCCTCCTATCAGATTCTTTTTGTTTTTCTTTATAACTGAATGTGCTCTTTGTGCGTGAAATTTGATACGGTTGGAATGTTTGAATATGTTTCCATCTTCACCATATGTAGGACATAACAAACAAAGGCTAAATATTCCCTACAGCGGGGTCAAAATCCTAAAGAAGTTCAATTCTATTTCAAATTAATGTGCCGCGATGACATCACAGATTTCCCATGTTTACAGATTTCCCATGTTGCATTTTATGTTGAGAAAAAATTGCATTTCTTTAAAAAAATTAGTATCTTCCAAACGCTACAAGCTATTGAGGTGCGGTTTTCATCTCCTAAAAGAGAAATATTTAATTCATTGCATTTTGTCTCTGGCAAATCCCTTTAAGACCATAAGAAACAGTATCCTTACTTTTGGGTTAAAGTCTTTGAAGAGTTGAAAGACTGTATCTGCTTCCTCGGCTGAATGTATGGATACTAAGTCAGCTCCGATGTTCAGATTAATGCAAAAACTTCTAGCCTGTTGAGCCGTTTTTCCCCCTTGCTTGTAGACTCTGAAATCATAAAAACATTGTAATGTAAGACATTTCTTTAAATTACTTGTCGTCACCCCTTTATATCAGATTTTAGAGAAGATGTGGAAATAAAATCAGGTATGACACCAGACAGATGAAGAAAGAAATGACCTACCCCTTCCGGGTTAGCTGTTTCATCAAGTAAATTAGAATCTGACTAATCGCCTCGACGGTTCACATGTTTCTGCCCTTAAGGAGGGCTTAGTTCACACGTGTAATCCCGGTCTTAATGTGTAGGAAAATACCGTTGTATTCACATTTAATCCCTGGGAATTCTTGAGAAAGTTTTACATTTTGACTGTTTGAGGTTTTCCAAATTTGACCCCTGGTGATAGTTATCTCTATCGAAACTTATTGGGTTCTTCCTCCCAACATGAACTTACTAAGTACACACGAGGGTTCTTTTTACATGCAGCGTCCACACACCAAGTAAGAAGTCTATCTAAACTTCGTAGCTTGATATATCGATTAAACAAAGTTTTCAGAATCTGATCCCTGGTGACCCAAGTGCACTTTGACCGCCACCAAAATAATTTGATTCCTTTTCCCAGACATATGACATCAACATACTAACTATGAAATCAACTCAAGCTTCTTACCCTGAGATACTGGATTAACAGAGATTTTCAGAGTTTGAACCTCGGTAACCCCAGATGATCTTTGACCTCCATCAAAAAGAAGTCCTTTCTTCTAACCATGGGGCATCCACATACCGAATATGAACTGTATCCATGCTTCCTACCTTGAGATATCGGGGTGAAAAAGGTTTTCAGATTTTGATCACCATATGACCTTTGACCTCCACCAAAAATTGGAATCTTCCGACCAACAACGGGCATCCACACCAGTGGCGTTGCCAGACTTTCGAAGTGGGGGCACTGGGGTGGCCAAGCGGTCAGCCGGAGGGGCACACTAAAATGAAGGACTGGGTGTCACTCTAGGCATCTTAGTGACACCCAGCTCTCCCCTGTAGGCGTTAGGCCCCGGGGCCCACTGTAGGGTCCCTTGTGGGGTCCAATGACAACACTCAACTGGGGGTACAGGAGTGCAGCCCATGCCGAGACTCTGGGGTATTTATAAAAATGTGACCATTAGAATGAAGGATTTGACTACCTCCAAAATGTCATTGCAGCACACTTAAACAGGCTATAAGAATAGAAATCACAATTAGACGGGGAGAAAGGTTTGCTTGATAGCTGTCCTGGGGGAGGGGCCCTCCTCCACCTTGGAAAATTTTTGCTTTTGGAAGAGGGCCAAGATGCAGAATTGTGCTATTTTTGAGACGTTTTGAAGAAATTTCCCCTTTTTTGCCTCAAGTTTTTTCAAGCATGACTGCCAATGGGAGGGGGGGGGGCTGTTGCCTGGATCCGTAACTGGCTCGCACGAAAGATACAATGATGTGGGGTGTGAATGGGGATAGCGGATCGATCATGTTAATGTTCGCACTGAGCTTGAAAATAAATCCACTCATACTACCCAATAGGAGTTAATGTTGAGACAACTACCTTCCAGGTATGCCACTAAGGGGCAGCCTTAAAATTGGAGTAACCAAGGTACATCTGACGGCTGCAGATCCGGGGCTAGCGGGAAAATGTGGAAGAGAAGCCCGCTTGAATGCAGTTCAGTCGGCTTTGTGTGCCTCAAAATTATAATTATGACCAATATATATTTTTTCATTTTCTTCAGCAATAAATGGAAAACGGTTGGTAGCTCCGGCTGAGACCACCCCTGGTGCACGAGAAGTGGCCAGAAAATTCTGGTTTTGTGCAAGTCCTTTTACTCCTTTGGGAGGTATCACCACTTTATGATCCCTGGTGTGGTGCTTGGCTGCACCTCGGCGAGGATACAGGAGAGTAAAGTTTCGCAATGCAAATTTGAAGGCACCGGTCTCTAGAATAAACAGACGTTAGCCTAGGAGAGTAAAGCTATTTAATTATCATGTTTATCGGATACGCGTTGAAAAAGGCAATGAAAATCGGACTTTTTACAGTTTTCAAATATAAGATCATACTAAAACATAATCGATGTGGGAATTGTATTGAAGGGAGAGGAATTTTTGCTTTTTTTTTGAAAATAAAGGTTGAAAGAATAGCTGTGGATTACATCTCCCAGTAAGGCAGTCATCATGTCTCTAAACAAACAGATGCGCGCGAAGCGCGCCACAAAATTGCAGTATTGAGAATATTCTGTGCAATTTTAGTGGTATGATTGAATAATTAAATGACAGTGGGTCCTCCTGTTCACATCGTGAATGTTGTGATTATGCATAATTTTTTTTCACACCAAAATCTCGCCCCCTGTAGGCTGGGGGTTGTAGAATATGCACACGGTATTCCCAGCCTGTAGTAAGAGGCAACTAAAGAGAAGGACTTTCACAGTATTTGAATTGTATTTGAAACCGAACTGGAACTTGAACCGCATTTGAAACTGTATTTGAACTATGCCCACTTTTTTATCTAGTTGACACTATATTACACATTCGAATTGCTGTCGTTAAATCTCATCTAACTAACCAACCAACCAACCAACCAACCAACCAACCAACCAACCAACCAACCAGCCAACCAACCAACTAACTAACATACCAAAATCTCATTTGGGGGGCACACGGGGGCACAGCTAATCTTAGGGGCACAGCTAATCTTAGGGGCAATTGCCTCTTGCCCCCCCCCTTGGTGACACCACTGATCCACACCCAATATGAAAAAATAGTTTTTCCTTCATATGAGGCATCTATGTACAAGCATGGGAACTGTCAGATTTCCTTCTTGTGATATCGTGTTAACAAACTAAGTGGGGAAAACACACACACAAGTACCACGCAAGCGCGCACACCATCATGAGAGTATACGTATCTCTTACCATCGAAGCAAGTAACAATCCAGAGTATTCTAAATTTTGTTCAATGAAAATTCAAAGTTTTGAAATTTTCCTTATTAAAAATTCCACATTTTCGACCGGCGAAAATGTCGCGTATGTCATCCTCCCGGCAACGTTTTGCTTTTGTCGGGTTTCGTTTTGCTAGCTCCTTGTTCGGAAAGTTGGTCCCCTGTCCAACAAATCCTGGCGCGCGGCCATGCGGCCACCCCTGGAGAAAATAATTTAAATGTGTAAAACAAACGTTTACCCATTAGGCAAATTTTCTGCCAACCCTCTTTTTTGTGTTTCGTTAAAACAATGTTTAGGACACAGAGAAGATATCAGGATGCTTACGCCTCTCTGTCACAGTTTCGAAAAACTTTAAAGGTCTGTAGAAATGTTAATGTCACACCTTCCTATTTAATGTAAAAGGTGCAAAAAGGGTTAAAAATAGTCAATCCCCATCAAAATCCATCAAATACTGACCATTTTACAAGACAATTACTGGTTTTGCACTTAAATCATAAAATGCTATATATATATGCAAATTTGTGACATACAAGAGGGGCCCATGCAGTGTGTTTTGTTTCCCTTTTTTTGTATAACAACCATTCTAAGGAGAGTTGTAATGGTAGTATGCTTTGACGTATTTATTTTGGAAGTAGCTCTTTACTACTTTGTAAAAATGCCGACATTAAAACTAGAAAGTAAAGCTTGTGAGTAATTAACAGATAATTTATAAAGGTTTAACAAAAGAAATTCATCCCGTGTACAACACTTCTTATTACGATTTTTGCATAGCAAATGAGAAATCTCAGAAATGGTCTACATTTGAAGAGGTATATCATGAAAACGGTAAAAGGTATTAAAATATTTCTTTCAGATTTTTATCACGGGATCTTAATGTATCACTGTGGAGTAAAGGAGTTGTTTTGGTTATATGTCCACACATTTTTTAGAAGTACGGGAATGTATCAATGTGCCTATGGCACTGTAGGCGCTTGTAGGAGCTTGGAGCGCTTCCGGGAAGCGGGGGCCCGGAGGTAATAACCCGACAGGGGTATGAGACGAAGCCCCCGAAAAGCCATGTGGGAAATCAGAAAACGCAAATAATCGTATGGAACCTTAAGCTGAAAAAGGCTTGGTGCAAACCAGGCCACATCACAAAAATCGCTTGAACGAGAAATCAGACGGACAGCTATAGTTACAAGGAAAATATGATCGGAAGGGAGGGGGTAGGTATAACCAAAGGAGTTCAGGACTAAAATGCTTATAATCGTTTGAAATTATATTATTTAAACAGTTACTAATTGCCAAGGTAACTATAGCAGTCTGTGAAAAGATTTGTGTAAAACAAGTGATCTATATTATATAAACACACTTACAATTAGGTGCATCCTACTATTATAGATATTTACATGGTTCATGATCCGCTGCTGGTGTCAGGTCCTTGTAAGAAAGTTAGAGCTTTACCAAAAATTATTGGAGAAAAATTTTAGGCAAATTTATTTCTAGAAATAATGTCCTGAAAATTGTCATACAATCGCCCTAGTTAATATATGCTTTTAAGTAAAAAGAAATTTTAAAAGGCTATTTATATATTTCTGTTGTGGTAGGGTGAGGTGTCTTTTCGAATGAATGATGAATGTGGGTTATTTTGTTTTTGTCACAAATCTTTGGCAAACTCCTAAAATTACTGCGAGCTCCACGTGCTTTCATATTCTTGTCTTCATAGCCTATGGTTCTAATTTGTGCTTATTATCGTCTAAAACATACTCGAATTTTTCAACGGATAGAATGTTGCAATTTGGTCAAGGCTCATTGTTCTTTTCAATAGGCGTGATAACTAGAAGACATAAGATGGTAAGAAGACGAAGAAAGAGAATTATTTCTAGGCATTCCCCTACTTTATAGTAGACAGTCAAGAACAATTGAATGCTTTACAGATTGTCGGTTTCTGACTTACCTTCCTGGCGGACATATTTTGTATGAAAAAGAGATCGAAGCCTACATTCAATTTTCATTATGGAAGATCATTTCTAATACAAAATTTCGGCATGGCCTTCATCAAGACGATATTAATCTACACGGATTCATACTCGAAAAAAAAACTTTTTTTCGAATAGCATTTGGTACACCTCCCAACCTCCTTAGAGACGCCATCAAAAACGGATCATGAAGCAATCATATCATTTGTTGTGTACCGCACTTGATTTGAAGTATAAATTAGCTCTTCATTAAACAAACCGTTTTAAAGACTTACACGCTTTTCGCACAGTCATTATTAGTGTATGGTGTTTGTTTTGTTATTCCGACTCCCCTTTCCCTGATATCCCCCTTGTAAGTAGCTGTTTATCTCCATCAGTGCATACATGTGAACCTTAAACCAAATGTTTTCCTTCCGTTTTGGTGGGAATTTGCTACCAGGGCCTTTTTGGACATATTAGGGGTGCTGCAACACTCACCTCCATGCCCTCAAGTAGGTCTATGTTAAACATGAAAAAAAATAGTTGTAACAAAAACGTTCATCAAGAGTTCTTAAAAGTACGAATTTTTCATGGAACTTAAGATATCTAGGAATTGCTATGTTTGGAAATCTGGAAGTCATTTTAAGTAAAAAAATTCTTGTTGCTCTACGTTCCAGTTGGTGGCATCTGCAAGCCACGACAAAAGTACATGGGACAAACTCTGCTCCCCGTATCAATGTTGAAGTCTCAGAACACATTCGGCTGACGCAACATTGAATAGGGGAATGGTGGGAATGAAGCAATTCACAATTTCAGGTTATACTGCACACTAAACTGAAAATCAGTAAATGACCATTGCTGTCTTTATAATAGCCCACCGTAGAAGCCGATGTTTTGATGACGTAGGGGAATGGAATGGTAGGTGGGAAAATGGATAATTCAGGAGGTGCTGTTTGTCTTAAGTGGATGATGGTAAGAGTTGAACCCGCCTTTGCAGATTTTTTTTAAGTGGGGGCGTAACTTTACTTTTGACAAACGCAGAGTGTAACGACCTACTAAGAGCAAAGTAACTTCCTCTTTCTTCTTCAACGGAGGGGGGGGGGGGGTCTTGGGCCCCTAACGTCCGCGTGGGGTTGCATACTGTTTTAGATCAATATATCCACTCAAACTGTTCGGAGCAAGCAATAGAGACTACTTCGCAATGTAGCGTTGCTGAGCGTGAAGCGCAAGAAATACAGCTCTTAGAAGACATGTAATCAATGTGTTATTTCATTTTCTCGTTATTTTATTCGTATTCCATGGGGTCAAGTCATTAAAAGTCTGACATATTTTCAAATTGAAGCATTTAACAGTGGTAAAATGGCATTGTACTATGTGCACTCAACACACCACAAAAATCACGATTTTACCCTTTGTTTTAAACGGCTTAATTTAGACTGCTCGATTTGACTGATGTAGGACTTGTGGTTGGCAAGTATGAATGATGATCAAGTGATAGGTTTGCATGCGGCTTCTGGGAAAAAAACTCCACACAGGTTATCCAGCAGAGAAGTGATAATAAGGCAAACAGTCGACTCAGAACAGGATGAGTACGAGGTCGAAAAGAAGCATTATAAAGACATTTTGAAATGTTATACTCCATTTCATGTCCCAAATTCCACTGTCATTAAACCCCCTCCAAATTTTTTCGTCTAATTTTCTCTTATTTTTATTATTAAAATACCTTCGCCCAGATTTCTGTGTCGGTGTATATTTGTGTTTAATTTTCATGTGGAGGTTAGTTTCCAGCCATCCCCAAGGATAGCAGCCACTAGGTGACACTTAACCCTTCATGATTTTAACATCTCGCCTAGTACACCCATTGCCAGGAAGATGGAAATGTTTAGATAACACGTCGGAAGTTTAAATTCTTTGTTTTAAAACAACGAACTTGTGGTGGTTAATTCAGTTAATTGAATATGTTGCCACCAGACTGTAAAACTATTACGCTACTAGTACTTTTGTCTCAGCTACCTATTGCTTTCAATATTTCTGTTACATTTGTTATATTATTATGACAGAACCCCCTACAAATACCCATTTAGTATTTATTGTCGTTGGAGGTTTAACAGCTTTCAATTCGACAATACCTGTAGCAGTATCCGTTGTGTTCGGTCCAGGCAGTAGTTGATGGGCATGTCGCGTCTATCTTTGCACACATACCGAAAAGAGTCACAAGGGACAAAAACAGCTTGAATCGAAAAGAGGCCATGTTAATAGACTGATCCAACACTGAAAGAAATAAGATAGGAAAGAAACACTATAAAGTCCCAGGTGATGATGAATGGTAACACAAACTCGTACCGAAGGCCAAATGTACAATAAACCATCATGTAAAGGATTAAACTTCCAATTAACAGCAGCATTGTTGCAAATGTAGACCTCAACGAGGACTTCAAAATTACCGTCCATAAGACCCTCACAACTGCTGGGTTTACTCCGGCATGGATTCCATCCGTGTACCGAAGTGGTGTCTGGGCTTCGAACGTGTTTTGGCCGTAAGTTTCTAACATGGGGAGGGGGCGAACCTCACACTGTGATTTTTCCATTTGTAGGTATATGGCTTTTGAAATGTTTTGAAGTGTGCTGATGCCTACGTCTACAATGGTAGCATTTATTCAGGAACTTAACCCCACAACTGTGTGATCTAATTTTTAATGTGTTTTAAATGAATTTGTGGAGAAGATAATCTACACTTGTTTTTTTTATAATTTGTATACGTCAAAATATGTCAGCTGGTCATTCAGTTTGAAGTGAAAATATATCTGGAATCAACATGCCATTCATTGTGTCATTTACAGTTTTTAAATAATTAGGACCGTTACTATGAGATTTGAAAGGAATTTTACTGTTGAATGTCAAAAATTAAATAATTTTCGATGCAAGATTTAACACTCGTAAATTCCATTTCAAAGTACATTTGAAGGGTTTACCATGAAAACCTTTCAGAAAATATTTTACATAGGTAATACAAAACTAAAACCCTTGGTCCTATCGTTCTTTGTTTGTTTGTTTGTTTGTTTGTTTGT